>JAODUD010000134.1:13697610-13710185 GCA_026784285.1 Stomatorhinus walkeri
TAGGTCAGACCGTGTGACATGTGTCCTTGTGCTTCTCAGGAGCTGAACTCACGAACGTGTGAGTACTGGTCTAGGTCAGACCGTGTGACATGTGTCCTTGTGCTTCTCAGGAGCTGAACTCACGAACGTGTGAGTACTGGTCTAGGTCTGACCGTGTGCAGGAAAAGGACCAGGGATTTTTATACATCAATGCGGTTGCTGAAGACAGGCAGGGAGACCTGAATCAATCCTTAAATGCTGACTGCTTGGGAGCTGTTTACCTGTTCATTATTACTTTCACTATACAGGCTGTCTGAGGTCAAGGGAATGCCAATCCATCCCTGCCGATTCAGTGATTAATTGTACTTCATTATCTGTCTCAAACCACAATGTGTATATTATCATATGTGTCAATATTTACATCATATTCACATCTCTGTTAGGCTCTTCGCCAAGGCTCCTAATCACCCCCCCACCCCCACCAAAAAAAACCATGGAGTACTAAATAAATTGCCTGACCATGTCCTCAGACCCTAACCTTTTCTCTCTGTTGTATGTATTTATGTATGTTTGTATGTGTCTGTGTTTGTGTGTCTTTGTGGTGTTGGTGTCCGTGTGCGTGTGCATATACGTTTGGATTATGTTTATATCATATTGGGGGACCAAATGTTCCCCACGATGTAATAAAAACCTGTTATTTTGACATTGTGGGGACCATTTGTCAGGTCCCCACAAAGATCTGTGAATGTAATAAAAAAACTAAAAATGCCAAAAGTCTCATATTTTGCTTGGTTACTTATGGTTAAGGTTAGGGCTGGGTAGGGGTTAAGGCTGTCACAGTTAGCATTAGCATTTTTCCCATACAAATGAATGAGTAGTCCCTGCAAGGATATGATTACAGGTGTGTGTGTGTGTGTGTGTGTGTGTGCGCGCGTGCGTGTCTGTCTGTCTCAAAGGAGGGCATGATGAAATATGTGAACAGAAGCATTCTACTGTAGCTGCAAAAGACAAATAAGGCATCATTTCATTTTCATTTCATTACTTACTTATTCGCACTATTACCAACGATAGAACAATATTAGTAATAATAGTGTACAACTCCACACATCATATATCTGAAGTCGACTATAAAAGCAACTTTGGCTGCGAGCAGCACGCAAACTCCCAGAATCCCTTGTGCTGCGCAGGCGGACAGAGGGACCACCAGCCACTTACCTGTGCGTGTTCCCAGGGTCTGTGTATCTGAAGTAGTACCAGGCCGAGTCAACAAACGTGTCCATGGTGTCGCTCTCCCTCTGAGCAGGGGCCTTACATCTGAGCATCATGCAGAAGGTACATAACACCAGATATTAAAAAACCCATTTAATAACTGCCACATTCTGATTGAATTACCATAAAAGCTGTGCCGATGCTGACCCACATGGGCGACAGACATTGTATAAAAATCCATTATTTTCCTCCTGCGAGCTGGCAGTTCATTCTTCTCCTCTGTAAAGCACAGGGCTTTTGCTCATACAGAATCTCACTACTACACTACCGGTCAAATCTTATTACTCACCATAAGTTTTTACCACTTTTCCATTTATTTCATAAACTTTAGATTTTTTATTCTTGTTCGGCATTGGAAATTTGAAAGAACAACTATAAATAAAAAAATATAAGTCAAATGAAACAAGATTCCATTATAACAAGGAAAGAGTATGTAACAGTGAATGTCTGACATCCTATTAACTGGTTGTGTGGAGATGGTATATTCAAATTCTAGGCTGTCCTTTAACTTTAAGTATACTAGTTAACTGTTTCATCCAAGGAAACAGAGCAGTATTTAATGTTGTATAAAGAATGCCTTGAATTTTCTGTACCATTATAACTGCTAGAGGTCACTTTGATGAAAAAAATCAGTGTTTCTAAGGATCAGATGAATTATTTGTATTTACATTATTTTAAATGGAAAAATTGGTTCAGGTTGCAAACTTTTTGGGTCGCGAACTGAGTCCTCGAACGAATTAAGTTTGTGAGCTGAGGTATGACAGTATTAATATTATTATTATACTATCGTTTAATTTGAAATGTTAAGTTAACATGCAAACGTAAAAAAAACATGTGTAAAAACCCATGACCGGTAGTGAACATGCCACCCTGTTAGGTCCAACTGTTCCTGAAAGAGGACAGTTTGGCCTTTGAGAGGTGTACGGGGCGGGGGGGGTGACCTCGATAATGTCCTCTTACTGTCAGAAACTTAAACCAATATTTAAAAACTTTCTCCCTTGGATCAAAGAAGGAAATACCTTTGCTATAAGACGGAGGTACAGCATGGTATTTATTATTATTAATTCAGTCATGATACGTGCAATTCATTCCCTAATAGCTAAATCAGAAAAAGAGCGGGAAAACTATATTAGCTTCCAGTCTTATTGTCACTAGGATGCATAAAGCTAAGAACCGATCCTGGAAATGAATTCTCTCATCAGGTGGGTGCGAACCTCTCAGCTGTTATACTAAATGCCTGGGCCCCCAGGACAGCACAGGCACAAACTGACGACATATCGGGAATCAGAATCGTAGCACAATGCTAACAAATCCCAGCATGCCAGAGAAGTCACCCAACACAATGGGAATGAGAGTCATCGGTGTCAAACGGTGCATAAATAGATACAGTGCGGCCTGAACAAACACGGCGAGAGAGATTTACTGCTGCTGTCGGCACGACCTGCCCGGCATCCGCTGAAGCGGCTTTGAAGCAGGTATCAGAGGGCGATGCTGTCGGTGACACGCTGCTCTGCAGGCAGGCCCCATGTGTGCTACACACCGCCGTGATCTCCAGGCTGTGAAGACGTGGTAGTTCTCCCAGATGGTACACGCCAAACCAAGCCAACTTTAGCACCCGGAGGAACCGTGTTCTACAAACACTAGGATCGGGATCAGAATGCAGTCTGGACTCTTAACCAAGTGTTTGCGGGTTACGCCGTAATCCCTGCACCATCTGGCTGGGTATTAATCAACCTGCAAACACACCACGGGAAATGTGAAGCCTAATGCTGTGATATATGTCGCCTAGAGGAGGAATCAAATTAGCGAAACATTCAGGAGACCAGCAATATGGGAGGATTATCTGTACAAAACTAATAACAGCAACCATCATTAGCAAGACAATGGGGGAAAAAAACAAATACCGATTTGAAATAACTCCTGAATAAAGCATATTTTAAATATGGAGTCCATTAGAGCTGTGATGGGGACTGACAAGAGTTCTCTTCTGGTATTTATTATTACTCACTGCCAACTGCACACCCTTTATGGGGTGGCTTAGCAACCTGTTAGCAACTCATCGTAAGTCCTGACGCTAAGTTTGGTGCGAACATTTTGGATGAAAGTGCCAAACACATCACAGTTTATGGCACAAGTCACGGTGAAAAATGTGAAAAACACAGATAAACTAAATCTGCAGAGTAATTCCACCTGGCTAGCTAAGGCTTGTTCATATGCACGTTTCCATGGCTCTGCACGACAGCTAAATACACACATTCCCTCAGCAAGGCCAAAAGCACACGTGCGCACAAGTGCAGTCGGCTCGACGTCTCGCACGCAACCCGTCCCTGCAGCTTTCTCAGAACCTCTATGCTCTCCAGCTCTTAAGTTGCTCGTCTTCAGACCTGTTAGATCAATGCTGAGATTGAACCCTGACTCAGCTCACTCTTGAGTGACCTCGCACAGTCCCGCGAGGCCCAAACGCAGCTGCCATCGAAGATTACCGATCCTGCGCTCACCACAGCCTGGACACGGGGACAGGAGAGTCCGCTAACTCTACAGAGGTTGCTTAGCAACTGGCTAGGTGTTGCAGGTTAATTCCTAGCAAAGCAGATGCTGTTTCATGTATATGAAATCCATCGGTAATAAGCCACAAGAAAATAAAGCTTGATCATCCATGGCAACTGGGATTACCTAATGTCGTTAATGGCTGATTTATCCGACTACCCAGCAGAAGCCTTATGGGTACTGGGAAAAACTCAGACAAGGTTTCAAAGCCTCATCTGGTCCATCATTAATGCTAAAGTCCACAAGCCTGTCTCCACACTGAAGAGAAAAAATCAGGCACTTTGAACAAAGAGAAAATCAGCTTCAACTGGAATTCTGTTCTCTGAAATGACGATGGACGTTATGAACAGAGCCAGCTCAGTCGACTGAAGGCAGAGCCGGGCTTAAATAAACGACAACCTTTTTACAGCAGACATTCTCAATGATATTAGCGTAACAGGGTTGATAATGACGCCAAGCCAGACTAGTCCTCCGCAATGGCTGAAACGAGAACTTCAAAGCCAGCCTCTGCAGGACTTCCCACTGCGGAACACGCCAGAACAAAACCGGGCAAACGAGCAAGCAGTGCACGCTACCAAACGAACGGCAGCAAGCTACGCACGTGGCAATGACTTACAGTGAGCGGTACACAGTCGCCCTCCCTCTGCTGCCAGAATCGGTCCTCTTACGGGGATGATGTCATTAAGCTTTTGACTAACCATCTCAGAATGTCACGTGCAGAAACACCATCAATGAGCAGATGCGTTTCTTTTCGAAATCCTGGGATGACAGGCAGACAGGCACATCTGCCGCCCATCCACCTATGACTGGGAACGCTAAGAACCTTAGCAAACCCATAATCTGTGAGCGTGCGTGTCAACTCCAGTGCGTCTTGGGTGTGTGAGCATATGTGTGTCAGTGCATGTGCATCTAAATCAGGAGTACCCAACTGATTCCGAAATACAGTTTAATCCGAATCTCGAGGTCGACCCCCCCCCCGCATTTGGCAAATTTTACTGCAGTGGAACTTGGGTTTGTATGGGTCCTTAAGCAAGGCCCTTAACCCCCCCAGCGCCCTGGGTGCTGCTATGGATGGTTGCCCTTCACGGACAGCTTACTCTCTGCTACAGAGAGCAAGTTAATAACAATAATATAGCAGATCTGCTTATTCAAAGTGACACACATTTTCTGATGAAGATTGGGGCTTAAGGTTTTCGGTCAGCAGTTCAATGGCAAAATCACTCTGGTGACAGTGGGTCTTGAACCGCCGAACATGTGGTTACAGGCACAGCACCCTAACCACCTAAGATCAAACCACCCCCATAATGGGCATTACTGTTGGTTCTGCAGTGTGGCAGTGTCTAATATCTATATACATCTTCACCTCCTTACACTAAAGCCCACATAGGCACCTCCTCAAACACCTTCTCCCATACCTACAAGTGTTACCATGTACGCCCCAACAGAACCTCAGAACCTCCTCGCGCCTCCTCCTCACGCAGACACAGAGCACCTCCCTGCACCTCACACACGCTAGCACCACTCCCTTGCATATACGCCACGCCACCTCGCCAGCGTAATGCTCAGCTGCAGAGCACGTGCCTCCATCGGGGGCCTGAGATCAGAGATGCCCGAAATCCAGTGTGTCAGCTCTGTCTCATCTCCAGGATGACTCAGCGCCTCCCCGATGGGGGACCTTCGCTGACTTACGTAACGGCGTCTCTCGCTGTGTCCCAGAGACTCGCTGTCGCTTATTACATAAGTTCAGCTCACTGTCAAAACAAGCAGCGTCTAATAATAATCTGCATAAATACAGTCCTCAGGAGCCTGTACTCTCTGTGCTCCAGCGACCGGCACGCTAACGGATCCAATCCGCGAGGAGGGCGGGCGGCTCTTTCTCCCATGCTGCAGGACTCTCCCATCCGAAACAGAGTCTGACGCCGACAGAACCTCCGTCTTATAGCGAAGCGCCTCTCTCAGCTTCAGGTGCCAAGCAGGGAACACGAGTAACGGCGGTGATGCCGGCGGAGCACGTAGCCTCCGAGCACCTGTGAGGAGGCGACAAGTGCCGGCAAATGTTCTGGGACGTGTCGTGATGTCTGGAGGCTCCGGAGGGTCCGCACTCCGGTTATACCTCCCTGTGTCAACAGCACTTCAGATAATCCTTCTTGCCGAGCAGAAGGCCTGGGGGCCCCAAGGGGGCGCCACACCTCGACCTTCTGATATCATACATCCTTCTTCAGGTCCGCTCGTCCCACACGAGTCTGGAATAGTCCTCAGCCGATGCTGCGCTCAAGGCAGTGAACGACCCATGACGGGGTGCCGACCCATTACAGGGCACACACACACAGGCATATGCACAACGTGGCCGTACTGCACCACACTGCCACCCCCAGCATTAATCTCATTTATCAATTATCAATATTTCTATTGTAAAAATGCCTCCGAGAGCTGATAGATAAGCCTGTTTAACAAAAAAAAGCCTTTTCGCCTCTTCCCGCCTCTAACTTGACCTGCCCTGCAACATCTTTTAAGCTCCACCCACTCTTACATGTCCCGCCTCAAGCTTCCACATGCCCCACCCCTAAGTCCCAGCATCCATTGCCTCTAAGCCTGGTATAAACTCTGACCTGGGGCAGGGGGTGTCAGTCCAGTGGGCGGCAGTCTCTAGAGGTGACGCCCCCTTTCCAGTGAGAACGGGCAGCTTGGGCAGGGTGACCGGGAGCTCTTCCGCCGGGACCGGTACCGGTCCACACGACCTGCAGTGTACTATGGGAATGGGCGTGCCCCAGTATCGCTGCCTCGAAATCAGCCAATCGCGGAGCTTCGTGCTGGTGAGGTGCCCGCCCACACCCTTCTCCCGGGCCTGCTGTGTGATGCCATTGAAGGCTTCCCGCCTGCTGAGGCCTGTGAACTGAAAAGACCGAAAGTTTCAGAGCTGATCATGGACCGCAATAATCCCAACAACAATCACAAGATCAGCGCAAAGCAGATAATTTGAAGGGCCATGTTTAATTATACAACTACAACTTATATGGCAATTAGCAACGCGACGACGCTTCCAGGCACCACGTGGTAACAGCTGCCATCACCACTACAATTGTTCCTTCACATCTTCTAATCTTAGGATTAAAGTTCCATAAAGGATTCATTTTTTCCAAATGAGCTGCACAACAGAGTTTTATCACAGATGGGCATCAAAGAAAGCAGATCAGGATTAGCGGCTTGCTGTAGCGTCCAGGCCGACAGTCTCCTGGCCACAAATCCAGCTTATTTATGGCAGCGTCTCGGCTGGAGGAGGGGCAGCCTCGCAAGGTCCTAACGGGACATCGGGGGCAGTGCTACGGGTCGGAGGAAAATTCTCCAGCCTGGCACCAGAACGCCGAAGACGGGCATATGGTGATCAACATGTGATGCAGAGGTGAGACCGGCGAGAGAGAAGATGGAGGAAGGTGTAGAAAGGAAAAGCAGTCGGAGTCACGGGGGGAGCCGACGCAGGGTCCGCCTACCTCGGCAGAGTTGGTGAGGGTCACGGTTCCGTCGGGCTGTTCCTGCAGCACGGAGTCCCACTTCAAGCCTAACATCTGAGCAAGAGCTGCATCCTGAACAGCACTGTCAGGAAGCCCTGTGTCAGACAGACAGACAGAGAGACAGACAGTCAGGCAGGCAGACAGGCAGGCAGACAGTCAGGCAGGCAGGCAGACAGGCAGGCAGGCAGGCAGACAGGCAGACAGTCAGGCAGGCAGACAGGCAGGCGCCGGCGGCAGACAGGCAGACAGATAGACAGACAGTCAGGCAGGCAGGCAGACAGGCGCAGGCAGGCAGACAGGAAGACAGGCAGACAGACAGTCAGGCAGGCAGGCAGGCAGACAGAGAGACAGATAGTCAGGCAGGCAGACAGGCAGACAGACAGAGAGACAGATAGTCAGGCAGGCAGACAGACAGAGAGACAGATAGTCAGGCAGGCAGACAGGCACAAGGCGGCAGACAGGCAGACAGACAGACAGACAGTTTAGTGTTTGACTACAGTCAAAACTGAGTTTCTCCTTAAATAATTTTTATCAGATCATGGGGACATTTGATGCATACGATGTAATCCATACATGACCCCCCCCCCCCCCACCACACACACACACACACACACACACACACACATGACATTCCACTACTCAGACCACGGTGCTGGCAGAAGCCCATGTGGCTACCTAGAGAAGCTTCCCTGTTTGTACGCCCACCGCACCGTGAAATTCTCCTTGGATGGAGGTGACATTTGCGGGAGGGTGGGGGATGTTATTGGTGGTTTGCTAAGTCACACCCACGGAAGATGGTGCTCCCAGAGTGGGGGTGTCGTGAGATGATTTTCAGCGTATGCTTATGACAATTTTAAAAGATAAAAAAAAATGCACTGTAGCTGTAACCAGTCGACTGCGATAAATACAACATGGACACAAACGTGACACGATACACACACCCCCCAGGATATTTTTATACACACACATATGCAGTGAGAACATTCTTCTTCCAATGGCGTCAAATTTTGTGGAATTATTTTGTGGAATCTGGTGCATGTTTTTAACTCAAAATGTGAAAGTGAAAAGTCTACTGGAAAGAGGCTACAGTAAATGTTAATAAAAACCAAAAATATGCTGATTGCATAAAGTATCAATTCTGTCAAAATTTAGCAGAAGCACCTCTGGCAAAGATCACAGCCACAAGTGTCCTCTTGTTAATACCAACCAATGCTGCATACCTGCTTGTAGATTGCTGTTTTTTTTGTCTCTTTTTTTGGTTCTACAAGTAAGAATTATAGGGAAAGTAGTTTCAAAGCCTTTTCGCAGATTTACAGGCACAATACATCGATTCGGTAGCAGATCAAAAACATTCTACAAAATCATAAACCAATGTTTTTATGTACTCACCCACCATCCTCTACAGACTCCCTACTGCTAGGACACGTCCAGGAGATACGGCACCTGGTGCGTTTGGATATTTAATGCAACTGAAGAGCAAATATCCATCATTTGTTATGGTATTGGAAACCAAAACTCAACTCAAAGTCCAAATAAACCCATAGTTCACCAAATCTCCACAGAGATTTTCTCAAAAATGGAGGACTGAATTTTGGAAATGTACTACAGGGGTATAACAAACTAATTATTGAGAGATTTTTATTCCTCATACTAACACTGTTGTAGGTGTGTGTTCTTTTGTCCCACAATATTTTATTTGCAATATTTGTATATGCTTTTAAAAAAATGCTAGAATTAAGTACATTGATGAACGTTACATCTCCACAACCCTGGAGATGACTACTCACAATATGGATAGCTGAATAATAAATGAATAAGAAAAGTCACCTAGTATTTAGTAATCAGGATTAAGAACTGAAATCTGTGCACACACTCACATATGCATGGCACTTACAGAAGCACAAACACACACCCTTTGAAACACACTAAAACATTTCCTTTGTAATCCAGGCCAACTGTAGTATTTTTATAAGGTGGGGGGGGGGCATAACAGGCAGGGGCATCAGAGGGTATTAGATGCTGTGGCAGATTGAGGGGGTCCGTCCGGCACTTGACAGGGGCACCTTGAATATGTACAACTGTACTTAAAATTAGGTGGGTCCAAGGTGACGTTTTGTTAGAAGCCATAATTTATACAGAAGGGCCAATCTTATCATTAGCCAATGATATGTTTTGAATCTTTGAGTGGCAGGGGAAGAGCACTCTGGGGGCCAATCATCTTCCATCTGGGGCTAGTGCCCCTGGGGCCCAACCCCAGGTTGGATTTATTGTGAAACACACACACCCACCTATCACAGTGTCCAGATGACCCTGAAATTCCTCTTGGGAAGAGATGATTAGAGGGATCTCGCGGCCAGTGAACACATTAAGGGCGGTGACAGAGGTCAGGCAGTCTGTGGAGAGGGAGGGTCGTAATTAACTGAGAGTTACAAGAGGCAGACAGCTGATGAGGTTTAATCCTTCGCTTCTTTATTTCCGGATCACTGCCGATAAAGCAGATTCTTAGTGAAACGCATGAAGAGACAGACACACACAGGCCCTCTTCACCTTTCTCTGGCTGGAAATCCTTCTCCAAGGCCAGCCGGACAGGGCTGGAGCCGCGTAGCAGCCGGTGTGAGGGCAGGATGGAGACGTAGGCGGCACCAAACACCATCTCCGGGGCGAAGGCATAGGCCTTCAAAGTCTCCCCTACCTCTTCCCCGTCGACCTGTGAAAAAGCCACGAAGACCACTGTCTGTCTGGAGGACATGAGACGATCTGCCTGCTTCCACACCCAGCAAGGTCTCCAGATAGCGCCAAGTAACAGAGTACTCAACTGGTTGGTTAAAACGAAGCCTTGGTCTGGATTTCTATTTTCTGGACCTGAACTTTCCACCTCTGTGATATGGACCAAAGGAGAATTGCGTGATGTCGCTGGGCTTGAAGTAAACCAGGTCAATCTGCAGGAGACTCGTGACACACTTCTGCCAAAGCCTTCGTTGCCAGCACCCTTAATTACACATCTGCTATCAGTCTGCCCATTTTCCCGAATCCCCGCAACTCCAGAGAGTCAGTAAGCCCTCACTACAAATCCGATTTACGGTTTAATAAGCAGCGAACGTCCTCGCGGAACAATTCTTATCAGCTCTCAGTCACATAGTCCTGGAACACAACCAACTACAGCCAAGGGAGCACAAATGAAAGGTCACTGAGTACAGGAGCAACACAGTGACCTATTTATAACCTTTAAGGGTCAAGACTGAGACTGTCTGCTGGGATTTTAACTTTCCTTATAATGAAATCAAAGCATATTCCTGAACTGAGATATGGTATCGGGTGCCAGAAGTATGCCCTGGGCAGCTAAACCAACAGCACCTGGGCATTGTGAAGGGTCATTCATCCAGGTGGCAAGCAGGGTGTACCTTCAGCGCCAAGTCGAAATAGCATCCGGAACATTCCCCGATCCAGTTGGCCTGCATTGCCTTGACTCCGTACCATTCTGGGAGGTCAGTCAGGGCATCTAAAAGAGGCTGTGAAACACAGGGGTATGGGGGGTAAATTATGTGGAGGAGGGGTCACAATCCATCCACAAGACTCTTATAATCATTCATAATTTCTCAGGGTTCATTCATTCTGCTCACCTTCTCCCAGAACCACTGCATTAAGTTCATTTTAATTTTGCCGTGTTGAGAATGCGTCTGGAAAAACACCACGTATTTCATATCCTGGAAGGCTGGACACGGTAGATAAATCTGTTTAATCTGGTCTCTTCTTGAAGTCCTATCTGCACTGGTGTTTGCAAAATTATGGTTCTCAGAGGGCAACAGTTTAAGGTCCCACCTTTTAGTAGCTGCTGTCTGTGAAAATAGCTTTGTAAAGTCTGTGAGGGTTTTTTCACACAGTGAGGCATGAGAACAGAAACCCATCAAAGAGGGGAGAAAATGCCACACAAAAAAAGAAAAAACTGAAAAAACTCAAACCAATCCCTTTATCCATCTAAAAATACAAACACTACTTCATAAAATCATGCCTAACCCTGACAATATGCCCAGAGACCCAGCTGACGTATCGCCATAGCAACCGAGCAAAGCTATAAAATCCATTGTGGGTGAAATTAATGGGGAGAGTGTAGGTGTATGTGCGTCTGTGTCTGGATGTATCTGCAACTGCAGATATTACCAAGGGTCACTTCTCACTTTCACTGCCACATAAATACGGGTCACTGGGATGTCCAAATCGGTTAGGGTTAGTGAGCCAGGACTTGGAGACAGACAGTAAATAACATCAGCCTGGACACTGAGAGTCTGGGTGGAGAAGGAACCGCTCATTAAACATGTGTGTGCATCTGAGTATGTGTGAGAATGGAGGTGTCTGGGTCTACGTCTGGGTGTGACACTGTGTGGCAGGATGCTGAAGGGCGCTGGTTCAAATCCCTAGACTGGCAGAGCGATTTCATCTTTGAGCCCTTGAGCGACGCTCCTTTACCTTCAGTAGCTCCAGGGACTTTTCTGACCCCGCTTTCTCAAAAATGCACAGTGCTTTAGATAAAAGCCTCTGCTAAAATAACTAAAAACCGTAACGTAACGTAAAATCCTCACAGGGTCTGTGATGGAGATCTCCATCGTTAAGAAGCATGATCTTTCAGGTTCTGATGAGAGAGAAAGGAGCCTGAATGTTATTTCAATCTGTATATTTACTCACAATATGCTTGCCTGCTGCACCGGTGAGAAAATGCTAGACTTGGGAGTCAGAGTGCAGCAAGAACACTGAGGCTGAAAGCATGTGAAATAATTTGAACCCCAGATAACCCCTCCATCCATTTTCCGTAGCTGCTTATCCTGTTCGAGGTCACAGGGGGTCCAGAGTCTATCCTGGAGGATAGGGGTGAACGGCACGGATGGGACACCTACGGAATGCCTGGCAGAAAACCCCACAACCACCCATAGAGCCCGGGGCTCGAACCGTGGTCCCAGGAGTGTGCGGCGACAAAGCTGACTGTGCACGCTGAAGGTCACGTGTCTTGTGGTTTTCTGCTATAAAGGATGCCATGGTTGGGGTAAGGTAGGCGGAGCCGTACTTGGCACTGCACTGAGCGCGCTGTTGTGTGACACGCCCCTCTGCAGAGCAAACAATCTCACCTAAGTCTGCCTGCCGTTTCGTCAGACCTGATTAAAGAATTGCCACAACAGTCTCTACTGCAGCGCTGATGCCCCTCCCCCACTTCTTACAGCAGCACACAGCCTGGTGATGCCATTGTGTGTGTGTGTGTGTGGGGGGGGGGGGGGGGGGGGG
>JAODUD010000134.1:13710195-13724003 GCA_026784285.1 Stomatorhinus walkeri
AGATGGAAGCAGTGATTTCATCCATTTGCCAGCAGCTGCCAAGCACCCATCCTGATCTTCAGAAGACACCTTACTTGCTTATACTGATGGATACTAAGTGCCAAGTCATTTTTATTGGTGGGCTCTGATCTGAGGAGGATGCTGGAGACAGCAAGGCCTACTAACCCTAACCAGAGGTTCCAGACAGAATGGACGGCAGGTGGGACCACCAGCACAGTGATCTCCATAGAGAGGGTGCCCACCTTGGCATAGTAGGTGGTCCTGATAAACCACTGTCTCAGCAGCTTCTGCTCCACCAGCGCCCCCGACCTCCAGGAGCGCCCGTTCTCGTCCACCTGCTCATCCGCCAGAACCGTCTGATCCACGGGGTCCCAGTTCACAAGCGCCTGCGTAGGATGCAGGTGACACTCTCATGCAAGTGAACGTCCTGCTATCTGAAACTGAGGTTTAATTGGACTTTCCATGAAGTCCAGAAGAAGAAGAAACCAAGGCTTGTACACAGTGTAGAAGAAAGAACACAAGTGACCAGGGTGAGCAAATTTTGTCAAATCACATAAAAAGTGAATATATCCTGAACTTTCATGTTTATACATATATCCCCCAAGAATACTGAACTTTGCACTGTGGGAATATGCAAAAAAATTTTTTTAATCTGTTTAATATTTTTAATAATTCAATTTCTGGGAAGCACATACAATTTCTTTTTGTGTCAGGAGCAAAAACTAGGCTGACCTGAGTGCCGACCTGTCCGTCAAACTCTCACCTCTTTCTGATAGGCTGGCTACTCCCACCTCAAACAGTCTGAGTCTGAAGAGTGCAGACCTGTCCGTCAAACTCTCACCTCTTTCTGATACGCTAATCCAGCCTCAAACAGTCTGATGAACAGGTACTGTGTCCACTTGTAGTATTCAGGCAAGCAGGTGGTGATTTCCTGCAGAGATAATTTAAACTGATAAACGCCGGGGAACAACAGCGCCTTCACACTTACAGGGACACACGCAGGACGCCACTTGATTTTCTATATTAAAGTGCTTTAATAACTCAATTCAAAAATTCAATACTTTTAATATCAATAAAGTACAAAATGACATCATCACCACTGTCGTCATTGTTATAAATATAATAATTATTGCTAACACGTCTCCTACCAAATCTGAGAGCAGCCTCAACCTGGCTGAATAAAGCTGCTTATTTTCATGATATTCACATTTAGTACTTCAGCTTCAAACCCGTGTACGTCTCCTTAAGCGCTAAACTGCCTGTACAAAACACAGAGGTACAAAGGGGGGGGGGGGGATTCTGAGCAAGGTGACTGTGAGAAACAGAGAAGCGGCCGGGAAACACGCATGGACACACATGGGCAGCGTTCGGGGACTCACCCTGTCCCAATTAAAGCACAACCCCAGGGCATCAAGCTGCTCGTGCATGAACTGGATGTTACTGGGACGGGGAGGAAGAAATCATGATGGAAAAGAGAAGGAAAGGAACAGGAAGAGAGAGAAAATGGGGTCAAGAGCAGATTGAGAAAAAAAATTAAATATTTGTTAAGCTTAACACGTAACGTCTGGTTCCCTGTCATATACAGAAAACTGCACATCGCTGATGCAATATGACATGTAATCCAGAGTCACTAGTATTGGACCATGTGCCCCCTTCAGGTAGAGAAAGGAACTGTAAGGTTTTGGGTGGTAAGACCTAAGACCTGCCCTTAATACCAAGATCATGGGATGAATCATGAATACACAAGGAATATTTACCATACACAGACGTGCACGCGACAGAAACAGAAAGGCAGTCATGCAGCCTCACAGTGTGCCACAC
Source organism: Stomatorhinus walkeri (assembly GCA_026784285.1). Classification (NCBI taxonomy): domain Eukaryota; kingdom Metazoa; phylum Chordata; class Actinopteri; order Osteoglossiformes; family Mormyridae; genus Stomatorhinus; species Stomatorhinus walkeri. The sequence goes on from JAODUD010000134.1 coordinate 13,712,017, forward strand.
AGGATACTGCACACAAAGGGCCCCCAGATTTCAGCCCGAGCCAGGGTGGACGATGCGAAGCGTCCATATTAACAGCGGTCGTGATTCATCATGCTAAGTTCAGATTAATGTGCATGAAAAAACATTTTTAAGAGGGCCTCAACCACACTGGGCTGCTAATAATTAAATTTATAATTTACTCTTCATTCCTTGACTCCCAGGGATGTATTTGTAATTCAGTTGAAGAGGGGCCTCCCAGCAGACAGTTATGAAAAACAGTATTTTACATTTTATATTTATTTAAATCTAATTGCGAAAACAGGCTCAAACGGTCTCGGAAACAGTCGGGCCTTCTTGAGAGGTCCAAGGAGGAATCACTCTGTCAACCCCCGTAATTGGAACCAGTGACCTTCTGACCCGGCTGAACCAAAGACCCCCCTCCCAGAGAGGTTAAGGAGCTGCGGCTGCAGGCTAGTTTCACCCCCCCCCCCTCCGTTACTTAGCTACAGTAAGCCTGCGCTGAGTCTTCCTCACCCGACCGCTGGAGAAAGCGGCGTGTCAGATGAAGGAGTGACCAGTACCTTTTGGTCCAGTCCTCTGGGTCCAGTCCCCGCTCTATGGCAGCGTTCTCCGCAGGGAGTCCAAATGCATCCCAGCCCATGGGATTCAGCACCTGTGGGTGAGGTGCAAGCTGGCTGAACCGGGCCGGCCAAGACCAGCGCCAGGGGTCACCTGACGTCGAGCTGCAGCCTGTACCTTCCTCCGTCTCCTGCAAGCTAGTTTTACCTCATTTAACTCACACCCTTCGTGGAAAACATCTGCTGCAAATTTTGATCATTTACCTCAACGTACATGAATGTTTCCCAATCTTAATGACAGGTAAGCCCATATTGGCAGACAACAACTGTTACAGGCTTATCTTCCACATGCTGCTTGTCATTGTGTCTCCTGTACGATCAAACTTCCACCCTAAAGTCCGCAATGAGCCCCAAATTTATACCAGCTGAAATAGGAATATCACAATTCACCATAACTGTACTGATGGCCTCCCGACTGCACTTTCTCCATCAGCCACACTCATCATCTCCCTCTGTCCACCCAACAAGGAACATGGAGCCTCTGAGCAGCTGGAACATGCAGGATATCTGGCCAATCAAACTGTACGCTCATGGAGGCAACTCCAGCACGTTAACATGTCGTTTTTCAGACACAAGGTAGCGGCAGAACGAGCCAATCACAGCTTTGCTCTTTATGTGTGCCACGTCCTTCCACTGAGAGAAGACCCTGTTCGGAATACCACACTGGGTTGCCTTGACAACCATAGTGATCAGTGCCCATGGTTCGTCGACAAAGCTGCTGTGTTGCCCTGTCATGTGAAAATTATGCTGCGTCTTAAATCTTTAGGCCAATTTTACGGCATCGTCAACACTGTCCACAGAATGCTTCACCCGAGAAAACAGCTGAGGCCAACCTCAGGGATACATCTGAGCGTCATATACCATAGCAGGCGTACATCTGAGTATCATATACCATAGCAGGCGTACATCTGAGTATCATATACCATAGCAGGCGTACATCTGAGCATCATATACCATAGCAGGGGTACATCTGAGCATCATATACCATAACAGGGGTACATCTGAGTGTCATATACCATAGCAGGCGTACATCTGAGCATCATACACCATAACAGGGGTACATCTGAGCGCCATATAACATAGCAGGGGTACATCAGAACATCATATAGCATAACAGGGGTATATCTGAGTGTCATATACCATAGCAGGGGTACATCTGAATGTCATATACCATAACAGGGGTACATCTGAGTGTCATATACCATAGTTGGGGTACATCTGAACGTCACATACCATAGCAGGGGTACATCTGAACGTCATATACCATAACAGGGGTACATCTGAACATCATATACCATAGCAGGAGTACATCTGAACGTTATATACCATAACAGGGGTACATCTGAGTGTAATATACCATAGCAGGGGTACATCTGAGCATCACATACCACAGCAGGGGTACATCTGAGTGTCATATACCATAGCAGGGGTACATCTGAGCGTCATATACCATAGTAGTAGAGTAAATGGTGCCACTGCATGCTCGCCAATCCCCAAGAGGCATAAATATCTGATACCTTTGCGTGAGCTGACCTTCTCTATCCGAGACATCTGCTTACTGAGAAGACCTCCTCCAAAAAACTTCCTACTAGTGCTGACCTTCTCTTTCTGAACGACACCTCCAATCTCAGCACCGGTCTCCAGTGGCTCTAAGCCCAGCCTCACATGCTGGGTCACAGCACATTCCTGACACACGCCTGACTGTGGATACTGCACCCATTAAATGCCACTAATGGTCTCTGACAGGGTTCTCATGGAAGGTGCTGCAGAGAGAACAGATGCCCACATTCCTCTGCCACAGGAACTGGCTTTTGAAATGACCACAGGTGTGTCGTTCCCTGAAACCAGGGAAAATCACAAGAACCCACAACGTGTTTCTGCTAAGAAGCACTAGTGCATAATCCGTGTTTTTAATTAGCCCCATATAATCTCCCGAGTTACACAGCAAACACATGGATAAACCCCCAGGCCTGCAGAGATACAGTCCAGTGAGGCATGCACAGCTCCTAGGGTCCCTGATCCCCTTAGCATCACTCTTCAAATAGAATCTCACCGAATTACACTCTCTGGAAAGAATGATCAAATTAGTTAAGCAAAATTCACTGGATTCCATGGAATGTAAGCATTTCATTCCAAAATTAAATTAAAAAGGATTTTTTTTTATTTGATTATTTAGTTAAAGATATTTGAACAAGATTGTCAAAGCAAAGGAACATATCCAGTAATAACTGTCATTTTCACTGTAAAAACAAATCATCCCTTGCTCCCAGTAAAGAGTACACTTTCCATACATTGACACTGAATGCATGCCAATGAGTCACACACAAGTTACACAACACTCAGTAAAATGTACAGTGCTAATACAGAGTCAGTATTAAAAGGCATCACATAGCCCAGAAAGAAACACTGCAGACAGGCTAATTAAAGACTATTTCTATACACTCAAGAGGAATCTGAAGTCACAGGTTTGGTTTACAGACCTCCAGTCAGCAGTCAGACACCATAACTTAGCTACCATAAATTCACATTCTGTAGTTAGAAAAGGTTATGCTCAAAAATACAACCTATTCACTTTTAAAAATGTGTATTTTAACTATTTAACTCTTCAGATGATTTTCTCTGCTATTACCAAACATATGAAACACATTAATTGCTTTGCAACCAGCAGATTAAACTGGTGATGTTCTTAATTATTGACAGTGTAATGCATCATTCCATATTTAATACAATTAAGAATTAAATTAAATATGAGTCTTTGAGCATATTACATCCAGAGAGTCTTGTATAAAAATAATGACCACGCCAATATTTATCACCGATGTATCACTAGTATTCAAACTCTTTCTGTTTCATCTGCTCACTTAAATTAAAAACTCAGAATCATACTACTTCAGCGCTAGATAAACTGCAGACACTGGGCCTTGAATCTTTCTGCTGAAGCTAAACAGAAACCTTCTTCACAAGACTCCCTGCCAGACTTCCAGTACGTTCCGGGCCTACCTGGCACCCTCGCATCCTGTGGAAGTGTGAGATGGTGTCGCTGATGGTGTACACCCGCACGTGGCCCATGTGCAGCCGGCCAGACGGGTAGGGGAACATAGAGAGCACATAGAACTTGGTTTTCTGGGAACTCTGGGAAGTCTGGGAACTCTGGGAAAAGACGGCAAAAAGGAGCAAAAACAAGAGTGACATTCCTTTCAATCAAACATTACTGTAATACACTTAACACTGAAGAGCCTGAAATTGTTTACATCCTTTAACAATGATCACACATAAGTAATGCCTATTTATAGATGGAAGCTTTCTGAAGCTATCCCATAGGCAGTGTATTAGCTTCAGTACTGTTATGCTGTAAGCTTCAGGAAGAACGCGTTCATTTGCTACGTTGATATCAGGATACATTCATCCAGTTGGGGATTAGGGGCCTTGAAATCGCTCTGGTGAAATCGCTCTGCCGACCCTGGGATCTGAACCAACAACCTTCTAATAACAGGCATAGAGGTGTAATTCACTGAGCCACAGACCAAACCCCCAACCATGTGGCACGATCAGATATTGGTGCCTGAAAAGCAGCACTATTCAGTGAACTGGGCATTAATATATATTCCTCAGAATCGGAAGGATTAGAGCGTATGAAGCTATTGGCACAGCCTTGTTATACTCATGAGGGGCGAGACCCCCCCGCCAAAGCAAACTTCAGACTAAAAGATTCCTGGCAATGGATCAATAAATTCAGCCGGTGTGTTACTCCGTTAGGAGGCCGCCCCACAGCTCAGACTCTCCGCCACAGCCTGGACTCCGTGCCCCCCCCCCCCCACTGTACCTGCTCCACCGCACTCCTGCTCCACCACTCCCTGATACGCGGCTTCCACCACAGCTCCACCCTGCGCCGCGTCTCCGCCCGGTATTCCCTGTCCCACACTCCCGTCTCGCTGTACAGGGTCCGCGTGCTGCCCACGGCACTGGCGGGCTGGGTGAGGCGGACAACTGAGCGCCAGCCCGCCGGCGCCACCCACAGGGGGCACAGACCCAGCCGGCAGCTCACCACTCGCATGGCCACCTATGGAGAAGTGGAAACAGCATCTTCATGCTGCAACATGTTTGAGATGGAAGAAGCATGTTTGTAACCAAACCCCACTGTAACTCTAATACATCAATACAGCCATTACAACCTTGGAAAATGACAGACTCCACTCATTACCGGCCTTTGTGGGTTTGAAGATGACCGTTCTTACGGAACGTCGTCGTCCTTTTGAGTGACTAATAAACGCTTCCCCTTCTAATGGCAGCAGTCTGCCCCTTTTCATGTTCAGATCGAGCGGGCGCTGAGTAATCTTTTACAGTGCACAGCCTCGATAGCAGCCGCACCATTTGTGAAAAAACAAAAATCATCTCCCAACCATTAAAAAAAATCGATTAAAAAGTAAAATCTTGAAAAATAGCTGTATAAAAGATGGAGGGTAAACGAAAGTTTCTTTCCAGAAATAAGTGTGAATTGAGAGTGAGTCCAAACATCAGGAAGTTCAGGAGACTGATGGATGCAGCATGATTTCGCTGAAAGACACCATACCATGCTTGGTTTGCTGTGAGAATTCATATTTATTTAAAAAAATTTAAAAAGCTAGATTTGATTTCCCATATATATGACAGACTGCAGTGTCATCAAGGAGACTTCAAGGTGACTTCCAGAAGCTGTGACCTGCTTCACTTTCTCAAGACCAAAACTGACCTGGTTGCACTGTACTTTGGGTTGTAATGTTGAAAGCTCACGTTACTTCAGAGCTCTGTGTCTTTTTATAGGTTCTGATTACATTCATTTAGCAGACCCTTTTACACAAACCGAAGTGCAACTGTGAAAGCAAGGAGAGTCAGTCCCTGGAGCAATTAATGGTAAGGGCCCAATGATGAAATCACTCTGCCGGACACAGAATTCAAACCAGCAACCTTCCAATCACAGTACTAACCCACAGATCCACACACAGCTTTCACACCAGATTCTGCTCCCAGTTTTGAACTGAGGTTTCAGAGCCAAACTCTGATCTAGCTTTTGTTTCTCCTTTGCATAAACTTTTTCATCCACCACCAATCCATGTGTGCATAATGTCATCAGAAAACTTAACAGTTAAGTTAAGATCCACTCACTGAGGGTTTTCCACAAAGCAGGATTTCTCAGTTAGCTGTGTTAACTTAAGATAGTAGTCATGTTTGTCAAATAAGAGTTTAAGTAAGGAGCATTCCTACTGGCAAGCAGGTTCAGGATGCATACGTTTCTTTATGGTCTCAGCTAACCGAGAACTATTGCTCTAGGGACACCCTCAGATTACAAGACCTGGGAGTAGGATCATGTCAAACTGCCATGGCAGTGACACTCTCTACCATGGTCAAAGATCCTTTAACATTTTTTTAAATGAAAGGCCTAATGTTTATTTATGATATAGGGTTACTGAGTGCTTGCACCTCAACGGAGTTCTATCAAGTAAACTCTATACTTTAGCTGCAATCATCAGAAGAGCACAACAAGTACTTGGGTACGGTTTACGAGAAAAACCATGTTTTTACATAGGGCGACCATATTTTGCTTTGCAAAGAAGAGCTGGGGCAGGACGCAAAGAGAGGAGTCAAAGCAACCCATACATGCGCCCAGAAAGTATTCTGACTGATGACTGCTAATGTCACCATGAAACACAACGAAAGCTCGGACATTCCGGGCATTTTAGGTTGCAAAAAAGAGGACGCGTCCGGGAAAAAAGGACGAACCGTCACCCTATTTTATTCCTAAATACCGTGTAACACCATTGCGATGTTTTTCATTACAGTGCTATTAGTACAGACGATTTACCGTTTTCATATTCTTAGACGTTCAAAACAAACCTATGTAACTTACTTTAGAAAATGCAGTAGCTGCCCTTTTTATTTTAAGCCATATTCGGTACCAGACGTTCCAGTTAAAAGGTATTCTTAAAATATGAATGTCATTTGCAGAGCAAAATGTGGTCTTCTGCAGCTAACCACCAGCCTCTAAACACGCCCGGTGAACTTGTTCATGGACGCCGCCATTTTGTTCAAATTAAACTTTATTTGTATTCATACAAACACGACTGTCTGTCCGCATGCTGTTTCCGGTCTATATTCCACATCATAAATGGATGGATAGGTGATGTTTGCGGACTGATTTTGTGATGTATTATTGCAACATATATACACGTTTCAATTTAGTTCCTCTTAATTACATGCACGCTAACTTAATAAATAAATAAATGTAATTACATAGAAAGAAATTTAAACATGAAACCTGGACTCAGTTCGTAACACCAGCTCTTTTGCATGTTTAGATTGGTTCCGTGAATGTTCACCTGTTCTGTTGCTTTTCCCTGTTGTACAAGTTGAGCAATTATGGATGGTCCTTGTGCATAACCCTTATATATTTTGCAACTTGTGTTTGCATGTGTTGTTCCTGTCGTGACAGTCTTTGGTGCCAATATAAAAGAAAGTTAAACGAGTTTCGTTTTGTAATATCGTTTTTAGCACTATAGGGAGAAATTGAATGGTTATGCATCAGCAGATTTCTCTCTGAAATGAGCAACCCTAAAGTATACATCTAGCATGGCATGTGAAATGTTCTTCTTGTGATGTTAGCTTGGGACTTCGGGTCCATATGCTATGAAGTCTGCCGTCCTGCATGGGTAGCGTTCGCTGAGTGTCCACCATGCCCTTAAGATGTTGTTGGGTCCAAATGGCTCTTCATGCAGGGACACGATTTGAACCAACAACCTTCCTATCAACATCACAGCAGCTGACCTCATGAGCCACACACCAAATTCATAAGAGACAAGGAAACTCAGGATTTGAACCATAAAAGGAGTATCCGTGTTTGTTCTCCGTTTAACGCATAAAGCTCAGCTTTCATTTTGCCTCTATCATCTCCCACACTGTGAATGCCTTTCAACAGCTATCTCTGTCTGTGCTTCCGCTCATATGGGAGGAACAGTCCGCTCTTAAAATATTTGGAACAAAGTACATTCTTCTCTATACTCTTTTGAGTAAATACTGACAGTAACTTTGAGATTTGTTGGACGGTCATTTTTGCCAGCCGTTCTGTTAATTATGTAGCACTTTGAGGCCTACAGGCAATGTAACTTTAAGAAGCCTGTTTTTTTTTTCTGAGGCCTTTTATAATTCAGTTACATCTAGTGCTTTGCTCTTTAATCAGTCACAGTTTCATTTCTGCTTTTTGAACAGATTATGGGCTGTACCTGGTCTCACATTAAAAACACTGATCTCTGTAAAATTCTTCACCGAGTCACGAATGAGTGAAGCTTAAATTTTAAGAAGAAGCATCAGCAGCCGCCGGAAATGAGGATTCGCTGTTAGACGGTTCTGCCTGTTACCGTAGCAACCTCCTTTCAGCTCTGGATTGGCTTCTGTTCAGTTGTCTAGATTTTCACTGCTGAAGGTGAACTGAATGTGCGATGAAGTACAGGTGGAATATGTTTCACGTGTAACTTCCAGGGAGGGAGGTCCAGGTAGCCCAGCCCAAGAGAGAGAACAAACAGTGTTACTTAAGCCTAGAAGTACCCAAGAAGACCATTTTCTGACAACACTGGAATATCGACAAATGAAAATTAAGAAATCACATTTAATTGCAGTCAGCAGCCAGAAAAATCAGCACTTCATATAACTCTGTGTTAACTCACCACTACAAATGGCAGGCCTTTGAACACCTGACCTGTCAGGTTTAGTATGCAGCATTTAATAGTAACAAACAGCTCTTTTATCAACGAAGTCTCAAATCTCTTAAGGGTAACCATTACATAGCCAGTGTTTGGGAAATAACTCATAGAGGCCAGAGATGGGAAGTTCAGGTCCAGAGAGTACAAATCTGGACCAAGATTTTGTTTCAACCAACCAGTTGAGTAGTCAGTGACTGTGACTCTTTATACTGAACCGTTCTTATGTTCTTAAGTGGTTGGTTGGTTGAAACAAAACCTTCGTCTAGATTTGTCATTTCTGGACCAGACCATTCCTCCCCTGCCTGTAATGAATTACTTTTGTAACTCTGACAACACAACACATAGCTGTAAAATGTTAAAGGCTGTCTTCTAAGGCAAGGAGTGGTGCCCAATAGCCCAGGACAATGGCATTGAATATCAAACAGCGGGAAGACTGAATGAGAACAAATAGCAGAACTAAAGAAGGCTCTGGAATCACATTAAAAATCATCAGACCTTGAATTCTTTCTAGGTTACCTTTTAGACGCATTAAATTCTGAAGTACTAGGTACATTGCACATAAAAAGATTGTAAAACAATTCAGTTTTTGCGTTTCGCCAAATTATTAACTCTAGTTCTGTGTTTTATTTTTTATATGGAAAGTTTAACATTTTGTTTTCATTAGCAAAGGGCGGTGTGTGGCTCTGTGCCAGTGACCAGAAGGTTGCCAGTTCAAATCCCGAGGTTGGCAGGGCTGATTTCGCCATTTGGCCGTAGACCAAGGCCCTTAAACCCAATTTCGCCAAGGACGCTGCCTGACCCTGCTCTCTGATCCTCACTCAGACGTCACTGTGGGCAAACACTTCTGCTAAATAGATCGTGTAAACATAGTTACCATGGAGCCTGCAGTGATAAAATGAAGATGACTGGGCATTATCAACACTCCCTGTGCAGATTACAATAAAAATTCAGAAGCTGTAAGTCTTATTAGGTAATAAAAATTCTTGGCAACATGACTGAATATTAAACTATTTGATGAAACACTTACCAATGTAGTGATATTTAACTTTTTCCCACAGTTTTTTTCAGGATCAGGTATAATAATGTTTTTATATCACACATTAGAGAAGTAGCCAATTGTTTTAGGTTGCTATGTGATTAGGAAATAGGGTAATGCTATACAAATAAAGTATCAATTTCTATATACTATAAAGATACAAGACTGTTAATTCATTTGGTTATTATTGATTAGTATTACATGAATTAATTAGCAGTACTAAATGTATAAAAAATTAACACTGCTTTGTTGTTCAGTATTAATGTGCAGGCAGCACACGTTCGCTTTACATAAAAGAAAACTCCACATCATTTGTGGAGAAGCACCTTCATTAGTTTCATGGTTACTAGTGTGAAATTTTAATAGCCTTAAGATGCAGCAGCGCGGCCAGTCGCACTCTGACTTGCGATCGGGGAATAACAGACAAGGCAAACGGCGGCTGGGAGCGACAGGCTTCGTGCGGGGACCCTGCCGGCCATTGTCACAGCCTCGCATTTCAGACGCATTCTAGTGGACAGATGGGTTTGTCACAGCAGCACGCGAGCACTTAGCTCAAGCCGCAAAGCCCTCAGAAAATGTTCTCTGCTCACTTGACAAAAACACCTGTACCTATATAGTGCATCCAAGGCTGCCATCGCATGGAAAATGTATTAAAATGCTCAAAATGTCATTCAGTCTTGCTTCCCCCAAATTACAAAGGCTTTGTGTACAGCTCCACACAACAGCCGTCACGTCCAGAACATGATAGTGTCTCTGTTACTTGGATGCCAGGACAATACTGTACGTACCTAAGAATCAGCTTTGAGTCGGCAACAATCAAGGTAGGACTTATAATGAATAACAAAACACTTAAATGCATCTTTCATAAAATCACAGATAGATTAACAACCATGTAGAACTAGTTTAATAATTTAAGAGGAATTACAGCCAACCACAAGACTGTTGAAACAAGTACTCTGGCATCGGAAATTAAAGTTAATACTGAAGGCCACCAGACACTGCAAGATGACGACATATTACAGTAAATGATCATGTTTATTGGATTGCATTTTGCAGATTGTAGTTATATTGAATTTCACCGTATCATGCTGTGCTAGTCTCTGTTCTTGCTCCTGAAGGAAGGAAAACAGAAATTTTCCATGTCAGGGACAATAGAGGTAAGTATTCTGTTTTTTTTTGTGAAATACTAAGCACATGAAAGGGGGGAGGCATGTAGAAGGTTGCTACTGTAGGGGGCGCCGTCCTCTGACCCAAACTATATGTTAATTTTTTAGCAGACACTATTATACAAAACACCATAAAGTTCAAGAGAGCGAGGCCAGATAATCTCTAGAGCAACTGAAGTTTAGGGGTGCTGCTTAAGGGACCAAAGGTGACATTGGGATTCAAACCAACATCCATCTGATCACAAGCACACCATCTTAACCCACTAAGCCACAAATAGCTCTCGATTAGAATAATAGGTCCTCAATGATAGCTATGTCAGACAAAATTCCACTCTCCTTAGTCCCTATAAAAGTAACAGTTCACAGAATTTTTATGTTAAGGCCACTAAGCCACAATCCCATTTCGTACCCATTTGTGGGTCTAGCTGGCCTCATTTCTCTGCTTACTGCTACCATTAAGGGACTTAATACGAGTGTTCCGGGACATGATGATTGGTTTACATCCTCTTGGTGTTCCACTCTCCATCTCTTCCAGTACTGTCGGGTGCGTCGGTTTATGCATCCTCAGTGCTGCTTCATTCCAGTCCTGTGGGGTGCGTCAGTTTATGCATCCTCAGTGCTGCTTCATTCCAGTCCTGTGGGGTGCATCAGTTTATGCATCCTCAGTGCAGCTTCATTCCAGTCCTGTGCGGTGCGTCGGTTTTTGCATCCTCAGTGCTGCTTCATTCCAGTCCTGTGGGGTGCGTTGGTTTATGCATCCTCACTGCTGAGGCACCCGCACTGTTAACATGACCATCTCAATGGTTGCAATTCCTTTGATTTGCAGCTTTCTAAAACTGCACAGTTTTTTGTTTTAATCCATATCAGGTTAGCAACATCCTATATTAACAGCCCTTATCTTCCATATGGAGGAGGCCTGTGTTTTCACACCTCTATTTTTGTGTCTTTCTTAGCAACACATTTCAAACCATGAGTCTGATTGCTGTTTTTATAAGTGCCCTCCAATAGTCTCAGCTGAGACTTATTCTACTACAGAGAAAGTCTGACATGCCGGCAATCAGAATTACATTGCTAGAGCCACTTTTCAATCCCAAACAATTCTGTGCTTGACCATATCTCTGTATCCACTTATGCATAAGTATCCAAATCCTTGTGTCTCAAACTGCATTACTTTTGCATTGCTGAACGAGCGTCGTTCACATTTTGATTGTCTTGAACACTTTACTACTGACTCTGCATGCCCCCCGACCCCCCAATGGGATCCCAACCAATCCGTTCAGATTATATGGTGAAGATTAATATTGTCAGCTGGTGCTGGGAAGTGTGTTTGCATTGTGGGTAATGAGCTGTATTTCTTGAACTCCATCTGAGAAGCAGGGGTTTGGCTGTGAGTGGGCAGGATAGGGTGTGGGGGGGGGGGGGGGGGGGGGGGGGGGGG
>JAODUD010000134.1:13795958-13815467 GCA_026784285.1 Stomatorhinus walkeri
GGCCCGGTCGGCCCCCCCCCCCCCCCCAGCTGGCCCTGCGCATGAAGGCCCTGAAGAGGCAGGTAGATGAGGGCGAGGAGGAGGTGGAGCGACTGGAGGGACTGCGCAAAAAGACGGCCAGGGACCTGGAGGAGCAGCTGGAGATGAAGGAAGCGCTGCAGAGCCGGGTCACGGCACTGGAGTCCGAACTCAAGTGAGCAAAGCCTTCTGAACACTTTTTGGAGGAACCAAACCTCCCCGCATCATTCCCCAAATGTTGAATACATTGTGCTCTGTCTGAATCACAGAGGGCAGATTACAGCACATACAAAAGGAAGACAGTAGGCCTTCTTTCTGCCAGTTCAGCTCAAAGTATTTATTGGCAAGATCTGTCGGACTCAGTGTCCAAAACTGTGGCACAGAGCACTGCATGCACACGTTGGATTTTACTGAGCGCTGAGATTGGGAGTCATCTTGTACCCTACAGCCATCCAGTTACCCAGTGTGTGTAGGACAAGGGCAATTCTTAGCAAACACGGAAACCAGCTGTGAGTGCTAATATACTTCAAAGTAGGAGACATAGTTATCACAGTAACAAATAATATACTGTCACCTCGTCACATAGGTAGTTATCACAGTAACAAATAATATACTGTCACCTTGTCACATAGGTAGTTATCACAGTAACAAATAACATACTGTCACCTCGTCACACAGGTGAATTTTCACGATCCCACTTCCGACTATTTGCGAGTTGGCCATGGACAAGGCATAAGCCAAAACTATATAAACAATACTGAAAAATCTTATAATCTTGTATAAATATTAGTGTGATTTCATATTTAATAGTCTAAGTGCATACTGTACCTTTAATATTAAGTCTTTGTTTGGGACCGCCACGCATTTTTGTTTCGGCAGCCGGCCTCACTCGCGTTTTAGCCGAATCTCGTGTTTCTTGCAATAACTTTTGGGGCCAGGAACCAATTTATTTGTTTTCCATTATTTCTTATGGGGAACATTCGATCAGAACTTGAACTTTTTAGGATTCGATCCGGAGTTCTGAACGGATTATGTTCGAATTCTGAGGTACCACTGTATTCTCTTAATGAAGATTTGATTCCTAGATGAGACTTTTATGCACATTGAGACCAGCAGGGGGCACCATGCTACTGGTTTGTAATTTTTTATATGATGATTAAGTCTGAAGAGTTTGTCTTCCCGGTGTCGCAGTTGCTAATAGCATCAAGTATTGTATATCCAAAACTAGTTTAGAAGTATTCTATACTTTTTATTCTTTTCTGGAAATAGTCAGTTTGGAGTGTTGGAGTCTCATGAAATGCAAGGTTGAAATGCATAATTGTATTGGAGTCATAACTGAAGAATTGTAGTTCCAGAATTGTTGTTTAATTTAATTAGTTTAAGTTAACTATAAAAAGCTTTCTTGTAGTTACATGCAAGCTGGAGCAGTAAATGTTTTTGTTGAAAGGATGCACACCACTTAAATCATTTTACATTTATTCACCATAACGTGCAGCATACTATCATACAATATAGGAACCAGAGGTGGATATTCCAGGTCCATAGAGTACAAATCCAGAGCAAGATTTTGTTTTAACCAACCGGTTGAGTACTCTATGACTGTGACTCTTTATGCTCAACTGGTTGGTTGAAACAAAATCGTGGCCTGGATTTGTACTCTCTGGACCTGGAATCTTCACCTCTGATAGGAACCATGTGAAATAAACAGAACTATGTGCATTATATAAGATGTTATGTGATGGTGACTGGTTGTTTTTCAGGCGGAAAGCACAGCAGTCACACCGAGCAGCACTGGACCACAGCACTCTAAGCTCTGACGATGACGATGATGATGGACTTTATGATCATTCCAGCATAACCTCCATATTAACTGAGGGCAACCTGCAGACCAGCTCTTGCTAGAGGAAAGGAGGGAACACCTATATTGGATAAAGCATGTAACAATCACAATGGTCATTACACAGTCACAGTGGTGACACTGGACATTTGACATTACACTAGACACTGCATCTTCAGACAAAATAGTGGACCTGGTAAGACATGAACAGGGAGGATTAGTTGCGAGTGGAAAAATACAATCCCAGTAAACACTATAATAAACTGACATTGTACTTGGTAAAGGAATCGAGGTAAATAGAAATATAATCTACCGAATGGGTAGGAGAAGGCAAGATATTTTAGGTTAAATACAGGACACTAACAATAGGGGGAGCTCTTCCCTCTTCACATACTTTGATCGAAGATGGAGTTGGCATTTAAGTGGGAAATATGAGTTTACTGTACAGAAGATGGTTTGGCTCAGACTCCACTCATAGATCGTTTTCCACTAGTACTGCCGTGTTGACCCTCCAAAGCAGATGACCCTGGAGATACTTAGATTTAAGGTGCTCCATAAAGTGGGCCCTCAGACATCTTCGTGTCCTGCTGCCCGACTCTGTCTTGTATGGGAACCCAGTTGCACCTACTGTCTGTACAGAAATAGTCTCCATTGATCTCATACTGGTACGCTGTACAAATCTGACCGTGGTTTTGATATGGTTCATTTTTGAAAGCAATTTCTTCCATGTTTTTGCACAGGTGTTACGATATGATGTACTTTAAATTCAGTACGACTGAGTATTGAGTGGCATAATGTATTCAGAATCTGCCAAATGAACACAAACGCAGTCTAAGTACAAACCTTTACATGGTTTACTTCTGTTGAACCCTGCAATCCAGTTTAACCAAATTTGAGTCAATCTGCACTTGGCACTGGATTCCAACTATATTACTTGTACTGGCAACATATTTTACCAAATATACATTTGGGTATTTTCCCCTCATTTCATTATTTCTGTTTTCTTTATTTTTAAATCAAGCACCTTTTTGGATAATCTCAGCTGACTCTTCATTAGCAGTCAAGTCTTAACAATACTGTTCATAATGCAACCATACCTTTTCAATGTTCTGAAATTATTAAAATTATACATGATTATTGTAACTATTTATTAGTATGCTGAAAACTGAACAGCAGTTTAAATATTTAATGAAGTCACTACACTACAATCAGTATAATCCATTTTTGCAATGATTTTATAATGGTTGATTTTACTTGAAAGTTTGTTTACTGATAAATATTTTTTATCTTTTAGTTCAGTGGTTGTTAACTGGTCGATCATCAAGAGATTTAGATATTTTTTGCCGATCGCCTCGGGGGNNNNGCATCACCCCCCCCCCCCCCCCAACTATCTGTGAAAATGTATTGAATGGATACCATTGCGATTTGGCAACTCACCAGAGTGTTTTCTTCATAAAAATATCTCTCACTGTAAAAAGGTTTTAATGTGGTGTAACAGTCTTCTGGAATTGGCCCAAAATTATTATGCAAATCGTTTTAAGCTCTGAAATTGTTTACAGCATTTAGTCATCTTACCTTTTCAGTTATTTTTTTGAAAATAAAATAAAATTCTATAAATGAGGAATCTGTTTCCTGCTTGGGGGTTGTCGTCCATTTTTTTTTTTGTCCCATCAACCATCGGGGGAAAAAAACTGTGTTTCTCCTCCATGTTTGTCCTCCTCTTGTTTTCAAATTTCATGCATAAGCATCTGATCATACTAAAACGTACATTACAATGGGCTCTGTCTATTGATTGTCAGTTGCACAGGAAATGAAGAGACCACCAGTGTGATGTTGCTGAGCCTGTAACAGCTATCGATCAGTGCTAGTGAATGCCATGGGATTGGCCCTGGCTAAGGTGCTCAAGCCATCGTTCTGTTGACAGATCTGCAGAACTGAAGCACCACCACTTTCTAGAACTCGATCCACCTCGCCCTGCTCCGTGTGCGTGAAGCTTGCGTGTTCTCGCTTCCTCCAGGCCATCTGACTTCCTTCTAAACTGAATGGCACATTAATGGTAAGTTGGGAACACTAAATTGCTGTTGTTTCATGAGCGTGCCATGCAGAACTCGGTCCAATTAAGGGTGTAGCCCACTAGCCCCGGGCTACCTGGGGTACTGTCGGGACCAATGTCGCCTTGTTCGGACAAGCGTTTCATCAAAATGCATGGAACACAGGTGTCACAAAACTATTTGGCAAATTAATAATTCCAGCCTCACCCATTTATTGCTTATCCTTTGTTACATTTTACTTCTGTGGAAATATTTTACTGCAAAAACAAAATAGCATTCAGTTACTTTTATAAATAGTAAAAGCAACATTTGATAGACATGACAGAAGTCACATAAGATTAGTTTCTTCAGGCACTTTTTTTTCAGAGCAACTTACATTTTGGGACTAAGACATTTTAGCTGGTACTTACAGCAGTGGGTGTTTAAGTGCCTTGCTTATGAGCCCAATGGCGAAATAACTGCTGACCACAGAATTTGAACCAGTAACCTTCTGGTTGGGGGCCATGCACTGGTGCAGTAGTTAGCACTATTGCCTCACACCTCTGGTACCAGCATTGAGTCTCTACCATGGCTCCAGATGTCATCATGGAGTTGTCTCTTCGAATGCTGAGGCTGATTAGAGTTACCTAATTGCCCACATGCGTGTGCCTGTGCGTGCGTGTCACCCCATGCTGTGCTGTTCCCTGCCTGTAGCCTTCAGGATAGACTCCAAATCCCCCCTGACCCTGAATAGGACAACTGGGTACAGAAAATGAATGCAGACAAAGAGAAGTATAGGCAAACAACAGTTAAAATACTATTTACTATATACTTTTATACTACAATGAAGGTTACGTAACTTTAATGGTTAATAATGTACCTTAAGAACTTAAACGCAAGATCTTGAATATGTATTGTATGTGTATTTGAAGAGGGAGTTATTTAATTGTTATATCCCTTATTTTTTATTTTTTATTTTCCTTTATGAAGTCTTCCACTTCACACCCTCTATGTCACTACTTGCTAATGGACGATCCCTTTTTCTATATTCCTCCCCTCTCCCGCCATTCTCCTTGCAGCCATGCATGACGTGGGACACGGCAAGAATAATCTCCTTCCTTATCCAGATGATTCTCCTTTGGAGCCCATCCTACGTCAAACTCCTGTACTCTGTTTTGCTACCACTCTAAAGACCCAGCAGTATTAAGTGGCTAGTAAGACTACAGTTGTAGAGCAGGCATTCATATGGGAACTGATAATAAGGCACTGAACAAAGAATGCGTGTCAGTTGCGATGTCATTCTAAATTTCCAGTTTTGTTTAAGTCTGTTGACTGATCTGTTTTAGGCACAGTAATCTCAGTGGATATTTAGAAAATAAGGGAAGAAGTGTCTGGTGCATTCAAAAAAAAGGACAATAGCATTTTTTCCTTTGACTTTTTTTCATCAGAACAGATTAGTGTGCTTTATGGTGTGTTGAAATGTGGAGCGTGGATAATACCCATGCAAATTAAGCTCTTTCCAGTACACTGTCAACACAAATGCTCTTTAAACCAGAAGGCAGTGTCTGGAGGTCATGCAAAACAGGGATTGCGTTATTGTGTTAGTCATAATAACAGTGTGCGATCAGATGCTAGAGCATTTGTATGAATTACCTGCAGTTACCTGAGTAAAGTCTCTTATTAATTACTGTACATGACTGTCTACAATACTGACTCTACATGACCGTGTACAATACTGAATGTGGCAGTATTATTGAAACAGCACGTCATTAAGGCGTGGCAGGTATACTTCTGGATCTGTCAGTTTTGGCAGACTCATACAGCATTTTTAAGTCAATTTTGAAGTTGTTTTATATATGATATCAGCTTTGAAGACCCCCTGGATGTGAAATACTCAGTATTGGAAACTTGGTTTGAAGATAGTTAGCTTATGCAAACTAGTCCACAGAATTAAACAGATTAGCGTAAAATTAAGCTTTCTACGTCCTTCAGTAATATTCCGCAATCTGCTATAAAAAGAAATGCTCTCATATGATATTACGAAATGTGATTGCAGCTGCATATGTCAGTTCTTGGTTAAAGTGATGCCAGAGGTATGCAATTAGATGCTGGCTTGAAACTCAACAGAAAAACGGAAAATATCCTCTTTGTGGTTTTACATGTGAAGGCTTCTCTGGTTTAAACCTTCATTTATTCCTATAGACATAAAAATACGACTTAATGATACAAATCTTGAAAAAAACTAAAGTCTTGAACAGTGAGCTGAATGTGGGCTGAACAATGGAGCTAATGGATCTTTCTGTAAGGATATTTTTGTCCATTCATCTATCTATCTATCCATTCATCCATCCATCCATCAATGTATTCAATAAATGCATGACCTGTTGAGGCTACAGAAAAATGTGCAATTCCTAGGAAACAGGATGTAATGTGTGGTTCATTTTGAATCACACTTGTTTTATATCGATGCTAAGAGTGATATATTGTATTAAACAGGAAAACCCAAGGATTACCCCTACCTTGTATGGGTGCCATTGTATTAAATGCCTAACTTTTGCACACATTTTCACTGCATGTAATTTTTGACCACAACAGCAGTTCTCTTCATGCAGGTAATGCTAAGATGCACAACGTGAAAGTGTCAATATTTACAACATGGAATTTAAAAGGTATGCATTACACTTTATTGGGTTTACCTCACTGTAAAAGGAATGCATGACACTGTATTTGCGTTTTGCAATAGGTGAAACACACCCTGGCCAAAAAGGCTCCTTTATTTTGTGAGAAGCGTCACTGCAGATCCTAGAAGATCTAATATCATTCCGGTAGCTTCCTCATTATTTCATCTTCCTGTAATGGTCAGGAGCAAATATTAAAGTTCAGCAGTCAGCCTCAATCCTCCATAACAACAAAATTATGGTAAAATAACTTATAATTTGTGGGATATATGCCTTTTATAACTGTTTGATAAATACCCATAGCATGACTTCTTCATATGAACCATATAGCAGAAATTCATGGGCCTTTGTAACAAAACATTTAAATATTTTTCATTAAGGAAATGTTTTCTAAAGAAACAAATTAAACATCTGAATCAGAATCTGAATCAGATTTATTTGCTCACATACAATACCAGTCAAACGTTTGGACACACCTACCATAGAAAGGTTTATTCGTACTCTACATTGCAGAATAATTACAGACACTAAAATTATCAAATAATGTTGGGGGTTGGGATCAGAAGGTTTCCAGTTTAAATGCCTGGATCGGCAGAGTGATTCCAGCATTGGACTCTTGAACAAGGCCTTTAACTGCTCCAGGGACTGGCTGTTCCATGAGGCGGCCTACTGGGATGCTGTTCCAGCTATCCTGCAGGAGGTCCCACATATGCTGGGCCGCTTCTCCTTCCCTTTCTCCTCACACTCCTCCAGAAACCATTTCTACTGTGTGTAGGTCAGGTGGCCAAGTCATGTGACTCTATCACTCTCCTTTGTAGGTTGGTTTGTGTGTTCAAATTTTTGAATGGTACTGTCTCTGTTTGTCAATGATTCACATGCATACAGTGGGTACAGACACCGTTAAGACAAGACGAAACAATGATCTCATATTCGATCTTAAAGTTTCCGTTGAAGGTTTTATATTACAGTCTATAACTAATTTTGTTATTGGTAATAAAAATCAGAGAGGTTCCACCAAATAAGATCTAGTCTTCTCATTGTCTCTTTTAAGTACTATTAAGTACCATTAAGCTTCTGTCCAATTCGCAACCACCAAACTAATTCCCTGATAAGCTTTAAGCTGCCAGGTAGGATGTTGTTCTATTCTTGTCACTGAACTATTCCTCGAGCTGAAAGTCAAAAGGAATCTGTATGAGGGAGGCAGTGAAAGAAACTAAGACAAAGCGAAACAATATCATCAGTATATACTAGCATAATACCAACAAACATGACGTATTTGTAAATGTTCATAATCCCTTGTAATTAATTTCCGAATCAATAAAGCAGGTTGGAGTGGGTAACATTGTCGCTTCCCTCCCCCCCTTGATCCCGTACAGGATTGGTGGCTGGAAGATGGACAAATTGGGAAAATAACGCGTAGCCTATAAATTAAACTTTATGAGTAACTGTTTATCTATTCATTAAAGCATGGAAATGAAACTTCGGCGGGGTTTGCTTAATAATAATAGCGTCTTTGAAATCGTTCTGAAAAACAGGTTATTCGCTATACAGGCATCTCCGAAACTATTTTTGTGCCCGGGGCAAATTACGACCTCATCAAAGCTTCTGGTGTAATTCAGTTAGAGCTTTTTAACACTCCTCGGGTGTGACTGCCGAAAGGTAACGAGCGCCGTGTTTGCAGTGAGGTCATGAGGAAAGTGTCCTCTGATTGGTTGGCGGCGCGCTGGGGCCAGATAGCGAACTGCGTGCAGACCGCTTATCGCTCCGCGCGCAGAGTCAGGGTCCGGTTGTGGCGAAGCGGTGCGCGATGGTTCAAGTGCGGACTGCAAGTAACAACTAATTATTAAAGCGCAGTACTTCCCTTCAGTAAGGAAAATAAAACGGTTTCTTTGTGGAATCAGCCGAAATTAACAGTACTGTATTCATTCTTTGAACTTTTCAGCAGTCGCATAAAAATGAACGGGATCTCCCGGAGTCTCTGTACCTTTAGCAAAAGTATACCGGATGGCAGAGCAAAGGTGAGCCGGACCTTTCCTCTATAGCAACTTACTGCGCCTTAAATGTCTGCTTTGTAAATGCCTCCTATTACTGTGCCGGTCTGTATTTAGCCAGCTACTTGTTACAGTGTTTAATTTATAAGTATAATTCTTTTAATTTATCTTCGCTAATGTAGATTCGAATGAGTTGCAAAAAGTTACCTGATCTTGCGAGGGCGTAGGGACCAGGTGTGACGGGGGGAGGGGGGCACGAACTTCCAATATTTAATTTGGCATCATTCGTCCTCCCCACAAAAACAGACCATTGCATTTACATTATTAAATTGTGTCCCCCACCCAATATCAAACTGTCTTCTACGTCCTTGACATAGTGTGATATGATATGGCGATATAATTGCTATTTCTATTTGTATAATTATTTGTAATGTGATGGCCTTTTGATATTCGTTTTCATTTTAAGCACTATTGGCTTACTAACTTTCATCTGCCAACACTAGAGACCCTGATTAATAATAAATCATTTTATTTACTTTTGGTTACATGCCAGGGTTAAAACATTAAGCTTTTTGGACGTCAGCGTCTAATCTGAGCGCCCAAGTCACCATGGATTCATTAATGTCTGAATTTGACGTAATGTTACAATGCGATACGGCATAATGCAGTTATCTTCCAGCCGCTCATTATGCATGGTAAGGGTAGCAGAGATCACACACACACATATATAGAGGTTTAAGACTGGTTATAGAGCTCAGTGTATACCGTTATTGTGATACGAGCGAGGAATGCACCAGTGGATTGTTTGATTGTGAGATTCTGGGAGCTGTTTAGACTGATGGTATACTTTTAGAAACACACCTATCAAATACTTTAGTCCAAGATGAATCCGTATATGCGTGTTATTTATTTCTAACTTGGGCTCTAATTTAGCCCTGGTGTAAAATAAATTCCAAATGACAGTGTTTCGGTCAAAATTTTAATATCTCATCATGCAACATTTTGTACAGGACTTAACTGGAAATTGTACCAATAGAAGAGAGTGGCTGAGATCTTTGCTTTGGAGTTGCACACAGCTCAGTAACTTAGTGGAAATGCAATGCACTGCGTTCATGAATGTTCTGACACATTTAACTATGGTGAATATTTTTCACAAAAATCAAAATTAATTGTAAATCCAATGTCTACATTTGCAACAGTGTAATAAAAAATGTTCCGTGTGAAGTAATTTTATGTGTGTGGCCTTGTCTGTGTAAAGTCATTGACATTAATGTAATGCTATGCTAATTAATACGATCTTATCACGGTATGCTTTTTAAAATCAAACTTAATTGAACTAGTGTTCACAGGAGAGCTGTTTAATGTAATGCAGTTTTGTAACCATAATTCTACTTTGGAATATTCTATGAGACTATGCCATTGTGGATGAAGCTCTACATGACTTTCTTATGACCGTTAAGCTGGATTTGCCTTAAACATCAGTTGCTTGATAGTGGGGGGCAGTGGGTGGTTCTGGGTCTTAGGGCCACTACACCTGTGATTAGAGGGCCACCAATGTGAATACCCCAGGGCCCCGGGATGAGCCATGCACTCACAACCTAGGCTTTCTTGGAGTACAGTGTCCGTGTGTATATATGTCTTTAAAAGCATGACAGCAAGATGGGATACGCAAAAACACACTCCGCTCTATCTGTCCTTGTTCTTGTACAATTAGGGAATAAAAAAGCTGCAAGATTCATAATTAGGTATTGGAAGGGTTTTCTAGGTTTTGTTTTAGAGCTCACAAATCTGCTCCTGCCCTGTGTGGATCATTCTTTCTCTGGAAATTGCAAGATATATTAACATATTTGTGAGCAGGGAAATCTAGCTGCTGTTAAACTGGGAAAACCCATTGGCAAAATGTAATTGCAGCTTGTTTACGTTTTTTCTTCATTTTTTGCATTTTCAGCATTATTCTCGTTCTAAAACGAGTCTATATAACAATATACGGGCACGCAGTCTCAAAAATCGTGTGAAAATAACCATATCAATAAACGCAATATTATTTTTTATCTGTCTGTTGGGATGGTCAGTTTATGATAATGGTTTGTGTTTGTAATTACTGTGATATTGTGTCTTAACATCAGGCAGAGAGGCTGCCACTTTATCACAATACTAAGTCTATGAGCGATATGTATCATATATAGATTGTATAGATTTTATCTGCAGAGTATTTGTTCCACTGGAAAAACCGCTCGCTCTCGTTGTTAAGTCGGTATTATTCGGCATATTATTGGTGTAGATCGTTGTCATTCATGAGTTACTCAGCGCTTATTTATATAAACATTCACGCCCTTTTCTGGAGTTGAAACTTCGGCGGAGCTGCTTCTGTCTATGTGGCCTCCTGGAGCGAACGAAAACGTGTAGTTTTTGTAATTATTTAATTCCATTTGTGGCGTGCGAGATTGTGTGCGCGCAGCTAAAAGTAAGTTGAGTCTAACTATGTAAATAATGTCCTTTAACTATTTGACGTCGTTTTCGTTAGCTTCTTTGTTAGCACCGTAATGATACCGCTGTTAATTAGCTGTAATCTGAAATACAGTAACCCAGTTGTAATTCGGTTCGGTTCTGTTTCTGTTGTTACTAACATACTGTGTACAGCCCTCTTGTTCGGGTTTGTCAATGTTAATCGAAGTCGTTGATTGTTTTTTCATTAATAAATCGTAGTTGGTGTTGGGCTAGCCTATGTAAAAATGTAATACTGGCAGGTGAAAATGTAATATTGCTCCAGATTAAATTTAAGTCGGAATGTTTAATTTTAATAGAAAATTAAAAAGGAAGGAATTTCTAGTCATTAACTTTGAGACAGGGATGAGTCGGGATCTCGGTTTCGTTTTTCGGGCGTTTTAAGGGCGTTTTTTCCGCCGCTGAATGTGGGGTTTTCGCAATGAATCTCGTGAAAAGGCTCGTTGTTTAAGCCTTCTTTGGGGTCTAGGCTTCTGTTGGGGGACTGAGTGCGGAGTTGAGTAGTATTTTAACTGAAGGATGCTGAAATATCGCTGCATTTCAGTGGGTGAGTTCAGTGCGGTTTTTGAAAGAAATGGGTTGGCAAAACAGAGTATGAAATCTTTATTTTCTTGAGGAAAACAAATTAAACGTGAAATGTATGGACAGAGAAGTGAGGTAAATCTGAAGTGTTTGGGGCCAGTTTATATGTTTTCCAGCAGTCGGTGCTCTTACTTACTAAAAGTATTATTTGTGATTTGTTGGTATGCTTTATAGTGTGTGTGTGTGTGTGTCCATCTTGCATTTCTGGAAGGTCATGTGTCCAAATCCCGCTGTTGCCGAACAGTCATATTGCTTGTGAGCCCTTGAGCAAGGCCCTTATGCCTATTCCCATTTGCTCCAGGGATGCTGGCTGTCCTCCTCAAGTAATGTATGTTGCTTTGGACTAACTGAGTAGAGGTGCATGACATTTCACTGTGGCCTGAGTATCTGTTAAAAATCAAGATATTGACATCCGTCCAATGTGTCAATCTTGATATAAAGATATTGCTGGCCGACATTTAACCTTTGTCGAAATTCAAAGCGAGCACTACCAGAGCTTCATACAGTCCCTTTGACATGTTTTTACATCATTATTGAATCGAGCCGGCGGATTGATCTTTCCTTACCCACAAAACAAAAAAATGATGTAATGTCTAAGCAAGTACACCCCCCACTCTTACTCAGTGAATGAATCAGACGTTAGCCAATTATCATTTTTCAGATGTGACACAAAGATACAGTATAAGATGTAAGGGCATGGCAGATTCAGGGGGCCCAGTACTGTTCAGGGACCCTGGAATACATAAAATATGTGAAAGTGTGTGGGGGGAGAAGACAACATTTCATAATGGAGCCCAGAATTTGTAGCCACACCCCTGGTTATTTGTATCTGTCAAATTTTCACATCAGTACCTCGTTTGTTTGTTTGTTTCCTCACTTTGAAATATGTGATTGGGGCTTTACTTAGTGTGTATCAATAGCTTAAGCACCAAGTCCCAGAGTCCTTGATGGAATTTCAGTCGTCATTGAATGGCGCAGACGGAGTGGAATGCTCTCGCAGTCGAAGTGGGCTTGGCCTGTCGTCCTGTTTATTGCATAAAGTGGGCGGAAACTGGGTTTCACCAGCCGTGCATCTAAGCTGAGGCATGTAAAGCCTTCACTGTGACTCTGCTGGGAGTAATTCTAGTGGTTATGTCTATAGATGGGCAGGTGCTTGCTCAGGAATTTCCTCATCTGCACTCGTCTGTCTGACCTCCTGCTTGGGAGGCGGCATGTCATGCTATCGCGGCATGCGCTGCTGTCCTTCTTGCTTTTCCACTCCAAACAGAGGCAGAGAGCTTGACGGGGGCGGGGGGGGGTCTTTGATGACAGAGGACAGAAGATGCTGCAGTGTGCCAAAGCGCCCGTACTAACGACAGCCCGTCCTCAAGTGAACTGCTTTTTGGTTAAATAACACCTTATGTGTGCGTGTCACGAGTGGCCCGTAGGTCTGTCAAAAGTAAACACTGCCAGCACTGCGTGCATCGTCACCTGGGATCCTTGTCAACAATGGAACTTTGAACTTTTAATTTGGGAGTACAGCTTTTATTTTGGATAAGGAGTGCAGTGACATTTCACTGCAGGCTCTGACATTGTGTTGTATTTGTCTTCGGATTCGCACGGATTAATGATTTCTTGTTTTGAGCATTTTTCTTTCCCTGAATTCAGACCTCGCTCCACAAAAGTGTTGCAGTTTAGTTATTTTGGAGCGGCACTGATGATGATGGTGGTGGTGATGATTTTAAGGGTGTGACCTGTGCCTTCATTACATTAGCATTATCCCTGTTCAACCAGTGGGACATTTTGTCTTCCAGTTCCAAGTCACTCCCTTCATGTGTCAGGGCTTGGGAGAGGTGAGACTGTCAGCAGGCCTTTGACTGCGAGAGGAGATGAAACGCAGCATGTAAAGTCTGACGGAGAAGGGGTAGCTTTCTCTGGTTATCCTAAATGCTAATTGCCCCCCCCGTCTACGCTAATCACGCAGACGCAAAGAATCGCTTCCCCTGACTCACTTATGCAAACACTCTTTCATGTATACACTGCATACAATGCAAACCAGAGTATGCATGTACAGACTTCTATTAATGCTGCATTAACTTAAGCGTTCTCAAACACGCTAACCAAATCCACACTGGATGAAGCTGTGCTGAACTCCAAGGCTTCATCGCCCTACGGGTCAAGCAGCCCTCTGTCCCCCTCTCCGTTTTCCCACAGTCCCACTGTGCGTGTTGACACGACTGCCTGGACAGGTAATTAATAATTAAGTTGGCTTTGCTTGCTGTCAGCATATTACGTAACCACTCTTACACAACATAATATATTTCGTACTAATCCCCCTCACCCTGGATTGTTGAAACAAGTGTTTCTGGCAGCTTCATTGTTCACCCTTCATTTTAGTACAATTGAACATGCTTTTTATTTACTTGTAATAACTTTGTGTTTACCTACCCATTCCTGTTCTGGTCACTGGCCACATGTTTCAGTTCTGAGTAATATGTACCAGGGTATGTTTATTATTATTATTATTTTTAATTGTGTGGTTAAATTATTAGTGCTGCCATTCAGATATGATTAAAAAGCACTTTTCAAAGGATTCATACACTGTAGATTTCTAGAACATGCCCTTACCAAAGGATTTAACTGCAATAAAATGCAGCCAGATCATGAGTCCATAGTGAACTCTGCCCTACCCATAATGCCTTGTTGTCCAGATAGTGTTTCATTTTGTTTGTATGGTGGCTCATCAGGAAGTACCGTTGCCTTGTACCTCCGTGGCTAAGGGCTCAAATCCTGTCTCCGTGCTGGGTGTGGAGTTGAATATTCTGTGTGTGTTATGTGGGTTTCCTCCTGTAGTTAACACAGTAAGGCTCTTTGGTGCTGGTGGGTAGGGACTTTGTGCCTCCGACCAGAAGGTTGTTGATTCAAATCCCAGCGCCAACAGAGTGGTGTTACTGTTGAGCTTCTTAATGAGGGCCCTAACCCTCCATTGCTCCAGTGAGTGTCTGACTCTGCCTTATCAAAACAGCTTTTGTCATTTTGGATGAAAGTGTCTGCTAAATAAGTAACGTGCTTTTGTCCCTGACATAATGATACACACAATGCACCTAAAACAAAAAAAAATAGAAGTAACTGAAGCGGAAAGCCTTGTGTTGTCTGTCTAAATTTTTTTCATAGCCCTGACAGAACAACCCCCATACCTGTCATGATGGTTTTTTTTTTACTTGTAACCTAGTCAAAATTCTCTACATTGCATGAGAGAGACTGATTTATGTCACACTATGTCACCCTTGTTTTGCTGCCCGGGGCCTCAGTCTGCGTGACAGAGCCCCCTAGGGACAAGGCGTGTCCCTGCAGGTCTTTCCATTGGGGCTTTGCTTTGGTGACACGACATATACATGCACGTGGAAAAATGTCAAGACAACGGCACTGTCCATGCCTTGCTCAGATTTCAGTACGCAGACAGATGGCTGCCGGGCACAGGAGGTCAACCAGACTTTTAGCAGCCCAGGAGTTGCGGAGATCATGCTGTAGGGGCAAATAGGATGAGCTCACCAGCAGGAGTAAGCAGAGTCATGCCTGTGCAGATGCTGTATGGCCCATGTGCTGCCAGGAGCCGGAGTCCGTGCTCAGTTAGACAGTCTATTATGTTGTAGCATAAAGCATTTTAATCATTAATTAGCAATGGCGACATTGGAGCTAAAGTAGCTTCCTGCTCTGAACAGTGTGTTGGTGCATCATGAGAGTGTGTGAAACTTTGGGGGGGGGTCAGGACCTATCCATTGTCTCCAGTTATGTTTAGTTGACATGCACCTGGGTCTCAGTGTTTGCTGAGGTGATTCGTTCAAACCAGCACTTGCAACCGGAAAAAATAATTATAATTCCACGAAGGCATGTCATTTCCTGCCCTTCCTAACCCAGATTGAGTCTAACATATATTATTTCATATAAGGATTATGAAACTCAAATATGCACACGCGCATGCAGACTGAAACCGCCATTTGCCCTGTCGTCATGTGCTCTTCTGTTGTATTAAGAAGAAATGACTGGGAGGGTTTGCCTGCTCTGCTGTCGGTGTGGCCCTAAGTGTCCCGCGGTAGCGGCCCCCCCATACATAATCAGAAAAACACTGTGGGGTGGGGGGTGGCAGGGTGCATCCTCACGTTGTTTTAAGGATGTGTGTATTTTTAGATGATGCATATAAAATAGACTAAATTTGAAGAGTAGAAGAGACAGGGCTGGTGGAGATTATGTAGATACCATCTAAAGTCTGCGCTGTAGGAATGGGGCAATGTTTCTCAAGAATGATGTCGTTGATGTTTTTGTGCCTTTGACATTTGACAGTTATGGGGATCCCATTACAGTGGGTGTGTGGGCCATTGTGGTTTAGAATAGCACGCATTAACAGGAATTACGGTGTACGCACGTTCACCATCTTAGAGCAAGCTGGCGGAGAGACAAGAAAGTCATGCTTGTCGAAACGGTGCCCTTGTGTCAATATGCTGCCACAGCCGTGGGCGTAGGGCTGCCTCAGAGATCCAAGTGAAGTACCCTTCGAGGGTACGTAACCGAAACCGCCCCACAGCATATCGAGCTGCTTGTGGATAAAAGTCGTTCGGCAAAAACATGTTGGTTTTGTTGAACTTTCAGACAAGAGCTCCACTTTGTGCCATCGATGGTACAAAAGTGTTCCTCATATACAAGGTACCATTACCTACAGCTAAGGGTACAATTGGCAAACCCTTGAGGGTACAGCCCCAGTGACAAGCAGAGGTACAAATTGGAACTCTGTGTTTTTGACTGTACCACCATTCTCGGTGAAATGAAAACATCCCCTGTGTTTTCCCATCGCCCACTGCAGCTGGGTGCACAAGCCTTCTTTGTCCCGTGCGTGTGCGTGTTTCCATCTTCATTTGTCCTTCGTCCATGTTTCTTGGCCGCCTGAGGCAGATAACGAGAACAGCGACCAATCGATGCTGGTCAAAACATTGGTCAAGGACGGCTAGAATATGTCAGGAATGTCCCCCCCCCCTTCCCTTGGTGTTTGTGCTCAGCGGGAGGGCACAGCCGTCCGTCCCTCAATCTGGTTTATGTTAGTGCCTCATATTGTGTTTATTCCTGCTGGGTAAGTTGCTGAGTATCACCTGCTCAGCTATTCTAAACAAACGAGAGCTGCCCTGGTTACAGACATACAAACGCTGCTGCCCAGTACTTAGCGGAGACCATCTTTTTTAACTAACAAAATATACCTGAGAAGCTACACAGATACTTCCAGGAATGCTGCTATTTCAAGCTAGACTTATGGCGGCACACCTCGTTTCCACACAATGGGGATGGAAACCAAGGTGGGGATTTGCGTACATACATGCATGTAGGAGTAACATCCCAGTATGAGTTATTTTGGGGTTGCGAAGTGATGCAAGTTTTGGTTATTCAGACGTTTGTTGCAAAATGAGGCTGGCAGCAATGAGTAAATAAACACAAACAAACCCAAATTAAGTAACCCAGGTGCTAGATGGAAACTGGTCAGTGTTGCGTAACCACAGCCGGGCCTGTCCTCTGGCACGCTTACACTCAGCCAGCGAGTGAATGATGTTGGCTACAAATAGGAGTTTGCAGGAGTTTAGGAATATGGGTGCCTCTTCCTAGGCCCTCTGTGAGAATCACTCCATCCCATGATTTTCCCCCTCACAGTGGTGTTCCCTTCTACACAGACATGACTCATGGAAAGTGTGTCTGTATCTGTGTCTGTGTGCGTAGGGGGAGAGCTTTTCGTAGGGTTAGGGTTGAGGTGGAGTTACAAGTGTAAATGGGAAATGTGCTCTAACAACCCTTTACCCAGTTCCAACACACCCCAGTCAGCTCCGCAGGTTTTGATGCGCAGCAGCTTTCAATGAGGTCATTCACCAAAACTGACCACGGTGAAAGTCCACATGGTTATCTTTGCCAGTAATAAAATGAACGCGGCCAGGGTGCATTCCCAGCCCTGCCTCCGCCGTTCCCGTGGTTCTGAGCAAACATCTCTTTCGAATTTAAAGCGCAAGGGTCTGTGGGAAAATTTAAGAGTATCAAACATTATGGAAAAGCGACCATCAAGCTATAGGGTTGTTGGATAAATGAGTCTGAGGCGTTGATGTGACGGCAGAAATATTTATACTGTTATCTGGAGAATATTGGAGGGCACAAGTTGTGCGAGATAAACCCAGGAACAAAAGACGGAGTGACGGAGGCTTTTCTGCTTTTCCCATCAAATACATGGCCGACTCTCTGCTTGTACTGACTTGTGATGTTGTGTCTGAGCTGAGAGACGCCTGCCCGTGCTTCCTGTGTTTATCCGTTCTCTTCCCGAGTGGCTCAGAGGCTAATCCCCTTACAATGACTCATTCTCCAGCCCTTATTCCGGGTACCGTGGAAACGGGTCTGTTTTAATTATTTTTTCCATGTCTTCTGTTTCAAAATTTAAATTTTAAGTACAAACTCGCATAGCTGCAGGCCAATCTGTTTAAAAGAATACAGTTCAAAAACGGAACACTTGAGTCACAAATGCCGCCTTTTCCTCTGGCCTTTTATTGCCCACTGGGACCAGCTCTGGTTTTCTTCTCTCCCAGTCCTTCTTAACTCTCCCCCTCCCTGTGGTCATCTGTCTCCTCCCTTTGGGGTTTTCCCTCCTCTGGTTCTTCCCCAGCCCCCCCCTTTTCCCCCCCTGTATATTCTTCTCTCTCTGGTCTTGCTCCAGTCGACCCTCTTCTGCTCACACTTATCTATCTCTCTTTCTCTCCGCGAAGGACAAGTGTCCTCGGCTGAGACTCACTCTGCAAGACCAGATCCCGCTGGCCCAGAAGCCGCTTGACCGCGACCCGGACCTTTTCATAAGCGAGGTAAAGAGCTCGTCTAAGTGCCTGAGTAACGGGATGACGGAGACCGTAGCGTGAACTGCGCTCAGGAATGATGGCTGAAATGCGGATTCTCTTTTTGTGCCCCAGACTCTCTAACCTGAAGTATCATCTAGGGGTAAAACACACATGCCTGTTAGATTACAGATGCCCGTCAGATTAGCATAGCAT
The DNA here is from genome assembly GCA_026784285.1 of Stomatorhinus walkeri. Lineage (NCBI taxonomy): Eukaryota > Metazoa > Chordata > Actinopteri > Osteoglossiformes > Mormyridae > Stomatorhinus > Stomatorhinus walkeri. The sequence continues at coordinate 13,814,640 of JAODUD010000134.1, forward strand.
TGAGGTGATCTTGTATTCGAACGTGACTGGCAGACTAGGCTGCTCTGCAGATCCTAATAATCCCCGACGCTAGTCTGTCAAGCTGAGTGATTCGCCTTGTGGGTAGTGTAGCCCTCGGATGCAACCGTAAAACAGCCCTTTTGTGTTCAGACTAGCCGCTTCCCGCATCTTCCGTCGCTTTTACTACAACGTTCTGTGGCGCGGGGCGGAATCCACTCCCCCACAAAGTCATGACACGGGCTGTGCTCTGGGGCTACATGGCAGCCTGATCTGTCAATGCGTTATTAGATAAGAACAGGTTGCAGAGCTCTTCCGGACGTGTGCATATGACACCGCACATTGTTTGCTAGCTTTCTTCCTGTATGGGTTTAATTAGGTTTCTTTTTTTCCCTCCCATTTTTCCAGCCGGCAGGACTTTCTTTTGCCCCGGTTCAGCCATCCAACGGCAAGCGAACGTTGCTGCTAGAGAAGGTCAGACCCACGCAAGAGAAAGTAGAAGTGATCAAGGTAAATCCAATGGAAAAGAAGACATGGAGGATATATTATTTTGTTATTTTTTTGATGGACTTTTGTACGCTGGGGTGTCTTGGTTTGTGTGGCTCTACCGTTCTGTGTGCCAGCAGCTCGCTGCTGTTCTGATGTGTGCATGTGTGTGTGGGGGTGTGTGACATTGCCCCAGACCCATAGCCAGAAATTTCACGGAGGGTGGGGGGGTTTGGAAAATTTCGAAGGGGGATTCGAGTTCACTATTTATCTACCTGGCTATGTACCTGGTTGGGAGCAAACACATTTTGTGTGTGTGTGTGTGTGGGGGGGGGGGGGGGGGTT
>JAODUD010000134.1:13851810-13867303 GCA_026784285.1 Stomatorhinus walkeri
GCCCCAATCTGCTTGATTAAAATCTCTTCCTCCCACTGAAGTTGGATTTTATTTTTCTGTCTTTCCCATGGGTGTTACCAGATTCATTTTAAGAACTTCTTCTTAACATGAACTCAGCAAAGCAGGTGAAGTTTTATTGTTTTGTTTTTTATTTTGTTTTTTTTTTTTGTTTTAACCAAATGTACACACAGGCGTGCTAGCATAGCCAAGTGCTGTGTGTTCGTGTAGGGGGGTGTGCTTTGGCGGGGCTGACCGGGTGGACTGGCCCTCTGGTGTCACTGCTGCATGGAGATGTGAAATGGACAGGTATGGAAGCCCTCCCCTCGGTCACCCGGAGGTCCTTCCTGTTGTGATATTCACTCCTTGCCCCTTGATATTTTGTCTCCTTGCAAGCTATTCTTCCTGCTCGACGCTGAATAGTGTGAATCTGAAAAGTACCCAAATCACGTTTTACCATGGGGCTGTTCAAAAGATAAGTATGTGCTGAGCTGCCCCCCCCCCCCCGAAAGTGGGCGGGCATGGAACTGAAAGCCACATGTCCAGAGCGGAGTGGGATGGGACTGGCCAGTACACCACTCAGCCTCCCTGTGTTTAGGACTGTTTGTGTGTTTCCATTCCTCCCCCCCCCCCCCCAATATTATATTATAATTATTATTAGGAGACTTAAAGCCGTGATTAATGATGGACAGAATTGTACTTTTTTTGTTTTGTTTTTTGTCAGTGACTTTTTTGTACTGTGCGTTTAAAAAGAATTTAAATGGATAAACTTGTCTTGTATATATAAAACAAAGTACTGTAGTCCTGGTATGTGTGATGGCTTCATATTTTTTTATTTGTATTTTCCAAGTTCTCACCCTCAAACCTGTTAGTTTTGGTTTCCTATTTTTTTTGTAAACTATATATATATATATATATATATATAAATATTAAGGAAATAAACAGGAAGACATTTTCATCCTTTGGATGAAAATGTTTTTAATGTATTTTTGGAGCTTGCATCGCTTGTAATTACAGCAGACTTTCTTTTGTTTTTTAAATATTCAGCAAGTTTTTTTTTTTTTGTAACTTTCATTGTTCATTTCATACAGTGAAATCATCAGGGAGGGAGGCGTAGGGGGTTGGGTTTAAAACGTGGTTCATCCTCAGATAAAGACTAATAAAACTCTCAGCGTTACCTGTGATTTAGTTTTTTCCCCAAAACTGATTCTGTTACCCTTTTGTAATCATTTCAGTCTTTTGTTTCCTCATGCACTGTTTCCATTGCTTGTTTTGTTTCTTATTTCTTTCAAAAGAAGAGTTCCTCTGGATCAATGGGTCGGCTCTGCTTCATTACTGATTTTATCTACTTGTGGAGTAAAACCACAGGCTTTATTTCCTGTCTCTTGGTATCACAGTCTTGTTCATAATGGTTGAATTGAAAGCGAAACGGATCTTTTGCAACACACTTTTTACATGAAGACTTACTTGATATCAGACACTCTTTGCAATTAATTAAAAAGTTCCTCTGTCATTTGACAGATACATCAAATGTAAACGTGCAGCCATTGCTTAGGAAATAGAGAAAAAATTGATGTCTGAATTCAGAGTTTGGGTTCGCTGGTGTTGAAAGGGTCCTCTTGCAGTCCACATCCGGCTGCTGAAGCGGGATCTTAGCTCAAGCTGTTTGAGGAGGTGGTTACATCAGCTCGTACATTACCATAAACTGGCAACACGACCCTTTGCAACAGCAGGAATTCGGATGCCTGCTTTCGCTTTTCTATAAAGTGGCACTAAAAAGAAGACCCAGGCCCTAATGCAGCGAGGTACGAAACTTTTCTCTGTTTACCATGGTGTTGCTGCATCGTTTTAACATTTGAGGGACATGCATAAGCTCCAAGTGGTTAGATGTTAAGGAGCCTAACCACCTTGTACATTCTGGGATCTTAATTTTAGCTTGTACAGTATTTTGGAAGCCTTGCTGCTGGTGCATTTTACACAGATTTGCCCCCTTAAGTAAAACTCAAGTATAGCTTCACATGCATCATTTATATATACATGAAAATGAAATATATGCTGACTTTCAGTCACATTACACAGTGTGGATGGTTAGACTGCTGCTTCATTATTTTTTCCTTGTGTGAAATGAACATAGAATTAATCTCTGCCATGTTTAGTATAATGATAGGTGGCAGCCCTTCTGTGGGAACAGCCCATCGCCTTCTAACTGTTTTCTCTGCGGGAGAATACATACATTTCTGTAACTCGGTGCCAAATTAAAGCGCAACACACGTGTCGACAATGAAAATTCATTGCAAGTGTGGCTGTGTGTTCCTCTGTCCAGCACCTGCCTCTACCCCCCCCTCCCCCCCTTTCTCGCTGGCTTCCTGACCATTATCGCGGCCGGCCCCATGTGGGCGCGCAGTGCACAGCCTGCCACGGCTCTCGCGTGTCATCATAAATACTTCTGTGCGTAGGAAATAGCACGTTACCCACCGCGAAGCCGAGGCACAAAGGCGCTTGTGTCAGGAATGCTGTCCCATGAGAAGAAGGAGAGGGCGGGAGACAATGAGAGAGAGGGGAAGAGGAAAAACCAGCTGTGCGAGTTTGCGTTCCTCTGAAGATGCATCATGCAACACTGACAAAAGCTCTCCGAGAAACAGTTCTGAAAACGGTCTCCAAAAAAAATATATCATTAATAATGAAGTAAGGGGGAAGGATGGAGTACAAAGTACCGTGGCTTTCGTTTTGGCTATGAGAACCTTGTCTACTGGCTGCCGTGGGATGGAAGCCATTGTCTTTTTAAGAGCAGCGCTAACAGGTGTTTCTGTAAGATGACACTCCGGCACATGGATCCTAGAAAGGCTAGCCAGCTTTCTACCCTTTCAAAGTAAGCTTTTCACGGTTATTACATTTTATATTTAAAAATAACATCTAAGCTTGTTAATAAGGTTTGTTTTTCAAAGTTAATTGTGCTCCACTGATGTTTCGGTAATGTGATCTCAGTATTAGTTTTGACCCCCGTGTCGCGGTGATTTCTTCATGATGTGTTTTATGCATGGGATGTACACATCTGCCTGGTGCAGGGCAATCACAAATCACCCGTTACTGACGATAACCAAAAACTGTGTAATAGATAAAAACTAGAAAGACAAAAAGATGCGATCAAGCACTGAAATGCTTTTACCTTTTTTTGCTCTAAATGTGTCATTTGGATCAAAATGTATGCTGTCACAAGCCTAATATTTATGCTCTGCGGAGACTGAATGAAATGCTTGTTAAACAGCATTAATGGTGCATTTGTTTTGCTGAGGAGAACAGTGCACGTTTGACTCACTGCAGTCGTATGTGGCGTGCCACGAGACTTCGGTTTCAGCAGAACTGCGGCGCTTTTCTGGATTGCTGTTCTTCCAGTTAACCGCATACCTTGATTCATATGAAGTACCAGAGGCCTGTACTACGAAGCGGGGTTACTGGCTTATCGCGGTAACTTGTCAGATTTAAGGTACCACAGTTTAAATGGACTTCATATTCGTTCACTACCTTAAATCCGACAAGTTACCCCGATAAGCCAGTAACACCACTTCGCAGTATAGGTCACTGGTGGTCATGTTTTTATTAATTACTATGCTTGTCTTGTGTGATTGAGTGTCATGTCCCTCATTTTTGGTCTGCATTTTTAAAATTGTGTGTTTTTTGCATGCATGTAATGAACTGCTGATGAATGTATAAATATTATATGGGGGAAAGAATGGGATAGACAAACAAGCCCTGCACTTATGTTCCCAGATTCTAGAAGAATCACAGAGATTTGTAATGGAATATTCTCTTCAGCCCTAAAATTTCTCTCCCTCCACCCTTCACGCGTCCTCTTGCACACACTCTCTTCCTAATCTTCCTCCCTCTCATTTAGATCACTTGGACTAAGTGGCTTTTTTCCTATAAAAGTTTTGGCTGCAGAACTGCATACTAACTAGGTTTAGCAATTTCTAGCAGGGTCACTTGAATGTCCTGGCCATACTTGCTACAGCATTCCTGTGTCAAGGAAAAGCTCTAAAGAAGAGAAACTGTTTTACAGGATGCAGGACAACCGGCGAGCTCATGACTAAAATGGAAACGTAACCCGAACGAGGACCCAGGACACGCAACGACGACAGCTGGCACCAAGAGGAACCACGGCTGCAGAGATGCAGCTTACGCGAGGTTAGCAGAGCGGAGCGGCAGCCGCCCACCCGAAAACGGAAGGAGGAAGAAGTTGAGCTGTGAGGAGAAAATGAACTTCCTCAAAAAATAAAATAGATGTAAAAACTTCCCTGTGAGGGTAAAGGTAACCTAATACGAGTGGATGCGTTTTCACTGGGCTGCGCCAGATCCCACCGAGAAGAAAAACACACGTCTCGTTTCCATGGACGTCCCTCTAGAGGGTGCTGATCTCCACAGCTGTAGTTCTGACAGCCAGCTGTCTGGACACAGCATGAGTGGATGAATAGGGTGCGGCCGTCCTCACACATGGAATATAGCAAGCCTGGTTATGATTGTACAAATGTGAATAAATGACACAGCTTTTGTACGGAAAAAGACAGTCTGAATTTCAGTGCTGCTCTTGTTCTTCCCTCAAACTGTACGTATCTTTTTTTTTAATGGAAGTCTTGTTTGTGGAAGTATGATTATGAAACTTCAATTGCTTAGCACTTTTTACCCTTCTGCAACTGCGAATTTCTGCCAACCTTGCGGACCATATATTAACCTTGTGCATAAATGATGCCTGGATTTTACAAATGGAATATATTCTTTTTTAACTCAAAACTTTATTTTGTACATATGAGCAGTAACTGAAATTACAATACTCACAATTATGTTGAATGCTTTTTCAGAATTGTGTTTTTTTCAGCGGTCGTCATTCTGAACTCATCTCTAGCTAACGCAAGATTTTAAAAAAGGATGGAACCATCTGAAGATCCATTACCCAAATGTAGCACACCTCCCGGTGCTTCGTCTAAGCCAGGTTCAGCAGACATTATAGCTGAATGCAAAGCCCAGGGCTTGGAATCCACCACAAACACTCCACCTCCAGCAGTGCCACAAGGTCGCAACCGTCGTTTTATAATCCGCTCCGCTACTGAGCTCGCTCCATCCAAGGAAACAGATAGGCCTCAGAAGGACCTTGGTAGACTTCGGAGTGTCTATGAGGGGAGAGGCAACAACCTACTGCCTGAAGAATGCGGGAGCAGAGACAAACAACCAGGAAATGACATCTGCCGGCTTTCAACGACCGTCACCGGGGATGATGCAGAAGACCAGACCAGAACTTCATCTGATCTAGATTCTAATCAGCTCAAGGCCCAGAACTGGGAAAAATATACAAAAGACTTGCAAGAAAAAGTAAGACTGACTACTCAAGGGAATCAAGAGGTAGGAAAACCTGAAAGATATTATAGTGAAGATTATATGAAACCGGGCATGGTGAGAGGGAGGGGAGAGTTGCAAAAGGGCAACGGACCGAGTAGGAGCAGGAGCATGGACCTGGGTAGGGAGGCAAGTAATAATGGGGGGAAAGCTGGGGAGCAAAACAACATGCGGAGGGCAGAGAGTTTAGACAGAGGAACAGCATCCAACACAAAGGATCTTGGTGTGCTACCCAGGACTGATTTATACCAGTCAGTCGTAAAAACAGAGGAAAAAAAGCCCTTGGGAGGCTCACCAGTAACAGGCAGCACTCATGGACTTTTGTATTCAAAAATGGGCAACGACTGTCAGTCACTGCCATCTCGGAGAAAGCTGATTCGGAGTGATCCTGGGGAGGGAAAAGATTTGGGGGATCCAAGTCAGGATGGTCCTTGCCTGGGTAAGCTACAATTTAGTCCTGTCTCTGGACCTGTAGACTCTGAAGCTAACAGCAGGAAAGTTGAAGAGGTATCTGCAAACCAGTCTATTCGGAATCGGATTGAGAAATTGTTTGGGTCAAATAGCATGGGTATGGCTACAAAATACCACCAGGAACCTTTGGGGGATTACATGCAGCATACGAACCAGGGCCTTGAAGACCACAGTCATCTCAGGTCTTCTTTGTCTGATACTCATTGGAAAGGTATTCCATACAAAGGCTCCAAGGCTGGCACATTCCCCAGGATACATTCTGTGGAGGAGAAACTTACAAGTGGTCATGGAAACTTGGGCACTGACAAAAAAAGCGTGTGCAGTTCGAATCGAGAGATGCCTCCAGTATGCTCTGCTGTAGATGACCAAACTTCATTAACAGAACTCACAGCTAGTGACTGCAAACACCAATTTAGGTCATTTGGCAGACCTCAGAAGAACCCTTCTGTTCAAATGCCACCCAGATTATTTAGGGCCAATCCTGGGGATATGTTACTGTCTGGAAAGATTCCTCCACTGCAGAGACAAACCAAGCTTGTAATGGACAAGGGGGAAAGATGGAGGGAGTTTGAAATGGAGAAGGATAGGATGCAGGAAGAGCACGAAATAGGTAGATCAAACAAGAAAGAGGGTGATGTGATGCGAGACCAAGTACATAATGTTGGCCAACAAAAAGTGGCAGAGGGAAATTCAGCAGGTAAACTGGTAAAGGAAAGTGGGGAAGACAGCAATATGCAATTAAAATCAACGAGAGTCGTATCCGTCGTCCAGAGAAGTCCTACAGTGAAAATCTGCACAACACTGGACTGGCCCCTGCAGGCATCACAGGCAGCATCACAGTCAGCATCGCAAGAGGCAGTCTCAGCTCCAAGAAGGTTGAATGAAGAAGCAACAAAAGACACCCTTGATAATCCATGTGGCAAAATAAAGGATCAGAAGGGAAAACCAGATCCTGTCAAATTTAGGGTTGACTTTCCAGATAGTGTACGCAATAAAATCCGCAAGTTTGAAACTCTTGCCCAAAACAGCCAGCCATCCCCACTGCCCTTATCACGATCTCAGAGATCATACTCTGTACATGACCCACCCAGAGAATTATGGGGAGGATCTGAAAAGAAGGGTATACCAAACAAAGCTTTGGCTGGGAAGGGAGATTGTGGCCTTCAAGTTTTCAATGACAACCTTTGGTCTAAAGGAGAAGGGAAAAGTAATGTAGAAGTAGATGGAAGGCCAAGTGGCTATGTAATAAGATCTATTTCAATAGATGAGGCGGGGCAGAGGAGATGTGAGAAGAGAATGGTTTGCGGAAATAAATGTGATGGCTCTAAGGCTGGAGCTGGATTACATGAGGCTTCAGTTGAGCTACATTCCTCACAGGTTCGTCACACAGACACCAAAGGGGAAGTAGAATCACAAGGAGGAATCTCTCAACACCTCGATGCAAAACAACTTAATACTCTTCAGAAAACTGATGGGAACAACAAAAACAGTATTAGTGGTCAGAATGTTTATGAGTCAATGAATGCATCAAGTGTAGAATGGAAGGCACCCAATTTCCCAAAGAGGTCCCCTCTTACTCATGTTAGTAATAGAACTTCCAGCTGCCCAAATCAGGTTTGTATTTCAAAGATGGAATCCCCAGCTTCATTGAATATCCTAAAAAACATCAAAAGCACGCCTTCACCTCCTCCACCCAACCTACCTACAAGTGTCTCTACTCCACCTGCCTCAAAGCCTCAGTCATCCAATATCATCTCCTCCAATGACTCCCTACTTCACATTGGGAAGACTCCCCTGGAAAAAGACAGTGTGTGTTCTAGTGTCCACAAGGCCAGGTGGAGTTCAGATGAAGAAGAGTCTGACAAAGATGATGACAGTGGCACAGAGAAAGAAGAGAACTCCGTTTATGATTCGGACTCTGCAGAATCATCAGTGACCATCACTAGTAATATGAGCCAGTCTGATCACAGGAGCTTTTCAATCACGTGAGTCTTATAAATTTTTGTCATCAAATTTCCTACCACTTGGGAAATTTCAAATTGACAAATAACATGCATTTAAAACATATGTGGGCAATTGTACCTATCAACCGTCCAATGCTCATTTTTCTGTCCTATCCATGCTCAGTCTAGCTGATCTGTGTCATGTTGGCGGTGTGGACTATGTGTGCCACGATGATGGCAGCCTGGACCCAGACTCCTTGGATTACACGTCACATCGGACAGCTTCTCTAAGTTCAGAAGCTTCTGCCCTCTCGTGTGTGTCAATACTTAGTGCTGATGAGTTGGATCGCCTGCTCAGTGATGTCAGGAGCCTGGGTGACGAAACGTTGCAGGTGAGCCCTTGAGTGACACGTGGTCAAGAATGTATGTTCTCATATTTTCCTGAGCCAAATAAATATTTCCAGCTTACATTCATACTCTTTTAAAAAGGCTTGGGCCAAATACACTCTTCCTCGGGTTCTCCTTAGAAGTCCAGCACAATACAAATTTCATACACATCTCACTTAACTTCCTTCCTTTTAAACCTGTCTCTTCATATTCTTCTCATTGTTTTCAGAACTATGAAGATGTGCAGGTTGTCGTTCTGCACAAAGAGGTGGGGTCTGGGCTGGGCTTCACCTTAGCTGGTGGTGTTGATCAGAACAAGCCAATTACGGTAAGTATTAGAGTCCTTTGCATGTTCCAGGACCTTAATGTCTCACCTTACATAACTTTGCTTTTAGTCTACTGTTCAGCTACCAGTTTAAGTTGAGTGATATCTTATCTTATATTGTAATAATTAGTAACCCTATAATTAGCATTGTTACATCAGTATTCTTGTGTGACCTTTCAACTGTTTGTTTATCTAATCTAGGTCCACAAGGTGTTCTCTGGCAGTGTTGCCTCCCAGGAGGGCTCAGTGTGTGAGGGTGACCGGGTTTTGTCAATCAACGGCACTAAGCTGCAGAACTCGACCCACTGCGAGGCACTGCGCACCCTCAGGAGGGCTCGGTCGAGAGGCATGGCAGTTGTGGTGCTTCAGAAGGACAGCCTCACGAAGCCACAAAAAGCCCAGAACAATCTGAGTCAACGGCAGCTAGACCCGGTCACCGTGAATACAAGTGAAGTATAAAATCGAACGGCAAAAGGGGACTAAGGGTGACCGCCATCTCTACAATAGCCAGCATATGTTATCCCTCTGCTGTTTCCCCCCCCCCCAGGAGGCAGGACACTGACAGTGGTGTTGAATAAAAGCAGCACAGACTTAGGCTTCAGTCTGGAGGGGGGGCTGGGCTCCAGCCAGGGTGACGGGCCAATTGTCATCAAGAAGGTCTTCCAGGGTAAAATGACAATGGTTTCACTCATACTGAAATGACTAGTCCCATGTCATACTAAGAAATAAAACTTGTCATGACAAATGACCGTCTCTTCCAGGTGGCCCAGTGAATGAGGTGCTGCAAGGGGATGTGCTGCTGGAAATCAATGGCCACAGCCTACAGGGTTTACACAGACTCGAGGCCTGGAACTTGATTAAGAAGCTGCCCCCAGGACCCGTGGAAGTGTTGCTGAATCGTCCTCTTTAATATATGCCCAATGACACTGGGACAGCACAACAACTGGTATGGATTTCACAACCCAAGCTCTCGAGATGTCAGAAAGAGATAAAGCTTCTTTGTGTTAGGCAGAAACAAAAACCCAGAAGAGAATGAAGACAGAAGCGTCACATGGAACAACAAGCACTTATACGATATGTTCAAAAAAGTGTGTGGTCTTGATATATAACAATATATATTAACTGTAAGAAAAGGATGTGGTTTACAGGATTCACTTTTTAACCTTTAAAAAATGAGCTGCATATATACAAAACTGCATTTCAAAAACTCTTCTTTATAACAACTGTAAATTGTCTTATTCAATACAGGGCTGCAAAGTTGCTTATAATATTGTTTGTAAATAAATTACTTCTGGTATTAACTATATTTAAAGCCTGTAAAGATGTAATGTTATTATCGCAGAGCCGCACTGCATTACTGAAGCTCTAATTGTAATCTATCCTTGACAAATTGACTCAAACCTGTAGTATATAAACTTTACATAACTTAAGTCTTTGCTATGTGCCATAGGCAGCCATTTATTTCAGTCGAATTGTCTAGCCGAGAAAAATATGTACATAGTTATGCAATATATTATGAAGGCAGTGTAGCTTTCTGCGACTTCAAAACTACAATACCCAAAATGCAGTGCTTTCCATTTAGTTAAATACAAACGCTATTTTAATAAAAGCCAAATACTTATACTTAACGTATGCTTAATTTATTATGTCAAAGTTAAGCAGTTCTGTCAACTTTACATACCTGCGATCGGGAGAGGATATTCGTGGTTGTCAACTGTGGTCAGGTGGCTGCACACAAATACACACGCAATAACACGTATGTGACAGTTTTATTACCTCGTAAACAGTCTGTAGGTTTTGCAAACTACCCCAACGCCTTTGATGTATCTAATCTGAGATTTATAATGGAATAATATAGATTTTCCATAAGAATTATTGCCAGGTGCGTGAGAGCGGGTAGCCCTGGCGTTTCTCCAGAGTCGAAACCGGTCAGCACTAATTATGGATTTAATAGGACTAATAGGATGAATAATTTTAATGTAATTAAGTAATCTGTCAGTATCGACACCTCTTTCCGTGTGACAGCGGCACTCTCCCGCCGTTGGCTCACTGTAAATGGCCTGATACTGACCGATGGGCGGCCGACGTGATCTTCGTGGAGAGTGTCTCAGCGCGGGGATGGAAGTGCTCGCTTTATTCCCAGTGCAGACACCATAGCAGACACCATGCAGCGAGGGTGAGACAACGCGAAACACGCCTAGAGAATTCCTCACCGCCCAAAGCGTGCTGCAGTCAGTTCGCGACGATCGGAGTTAAATACGTCAGACGTGGGTATCCTCAACATAAGCGACCGCATTTCTGTACGTTGCGTGCTGTATGACTGTACAACTTCATTAAGATGTTGACATGAAAAACATCATAGTACTATATAGATTTATTTGACATGACAAGTATTATTTTTTTCTTTGTCTGGTTGTTTGCATGACTGAGAATCATAATGAACAAAACTAGGATAAACACAACCATCTATTTATACAGATTTGTAATCCACTAATGAAGAGTTACGCCCAGAGACTACAAAATTTATGTTAGCTTAATTTGTGAATTTTGTGTGGTGTCTGAATTTGGCTTTACCGGGAACCTTCTTTTGATTGTGTAACACATGATGACACTGGAGATGGTGATGGTGATGATGATGATGACTGCACGTTCTAAGACCAGAGGTCCTTTGATGATGGAGATGTGGGATCACCTTCAGAGAGCTGTAGGTGGTGCCTCTGGGATCTGGATAGAAATTCAGGGCGATGGAGGAAATCCTTTCCTCACAAAGCCATTGGGAAGTACTTCTAAAATGAAGTTCTTCACTCTCATTGCTCTGTCTTGATTTTTTTGTGTTTTCCTTTCCGCTGTACTTCTGTCCTTACTACGTTCTGTGGTAATTGGTCTTCTTCCTCTGCCTTCTTCATCTGCCCATTACCTTTTTCCATTGAATGCTCATCATCGTATTAACCTTACATAAACCATAGGCTTTCTGAAATAACTTTATAATCTGTTTGCGCTATTTCCACATATTGATGCACCTTCTACCTTGGATGATTCAGGCCAAAGTGAAAGGGCAGTCTGATCACAGGAGCAAGTGAGAAGCCCCTGGGGAGACTTTCTTCTAAAATACCCAGAGAGGTGGTTGACCTTTCCCACAGACCTTGGGCTACTGGATACACTGTCACCCACCCCCCAGAGGTGGGTAATTCAGGTCCAGAGAGTAAAAATCCAGACCAAGGTTTTGTCTCAACCAACCAATAAAGAGTTACGATCTCAACTGGGCACTCAACTGGCTGGTTGAAACAAAATTTTGGTCTGGATTTTTACTCTCTGGACCTGAATATCTCACCTCTGCCCAACTTGCTGGCACCCACGACTTACCTAGAAACCCATTTCACCACAGGAGTGCCTTCCTTGGGCTTCCTCACCTACCTTTGTTATGACTCCCCTCTGTATTTCGTTTTTTCCTGCCTTGTTCCCCTGTCTATTCACCCATATACGTATTATTTAATGTTCTCCTGCCCCGGTGCCTCGTTGGACAGCTCAGTGATTTCTCGGTAGATGCACTGAGTGCAAAGTATGAGTCTATGAAAATTGTGAAGGAGGGTGCTGTGTAAAACATGAGAGGTTTAAGAACATGGTTAGTTCTAGTATAGCTCCTATTGGCGTATGCTTCAGCTTACGTCATTATCCTGAAATTTTCCAGTCAAATGTCCAGCTGTATATATTGGAAATGGGTAGGCCTAAAAGCTAATCTGGATGAACATGTCAGCTAATCAGATAAATACGTTGTTATTATTTATATATCAGGTATTAATTAACAAAAGCCACATTGATTAAGTCCTCTAATCAGCGGTAAACTAATCAGGGACAGTTTAATAAAGTTTATAAACAGTCTCTGTATGAGCTTTATTCGATCATCTGATTTTATGCACTTACATATGGTTTAAAGATCTCAGAGAACCTGGCATGGATGAAGAAAGCAGATGTTGAACCCAGTAACCAGACATTTCCAAAAGGGTGGATAACAGCCGAATTCAGAAACATTCTGACAAAGGTGAATAATAGGGTTGTTGTAAACCTTTTAAACATGTCACTCTCCATTTTAAGGCTACAGCAAACGTTCATGTGGACACCTTGGATTTCATTTAATTGAAATCAAATACGCATCTATAATTTATCGTCATGAACAGTGGCTGACGTTTATGTAGATTAAGTAATAAGCATGGATGAAAGATTTTCAGTTGTCGTTAGAAAATACAGCTGCCCGTTTAGCACTTACATGCTGCGCACACTTGTCCTGTGCAGGGTCGCGGGGGTCCAGAGCCTGTCCTGGAAGTTATAGACACAAGACAAGGAATAACCCAGGATGGGGCGCACACACCAGTCACACCAGTACCACTATGTCACCCCTATTTAACATAATTTAGCTTCATTATCAAACAAATGCAGCATTAGCGGGCACTTATTTTACATTTTTAGATTGCTTGACACATGTCTTGGTGTTTGTTGTTATAGTAACAATATGTTTGTGTTACCTTTTCAGACAGTGATGGAGAGGGCACACAGTGAGAGTTCATCAAAGGTATGAGGGCACCATGGACACTCGCTCCATGAGCCTTGGGGAGAATGCAGGGCCCCAGGACCAGCCATGGAGACCAAAGAGCCTCGAAGAGAGCATGGAGTGTCAGGACCAGCCAGGGAGAGCCCCGGAGCCCCAAGACCAGCCGGGAAGAGCATGGATCTTCAAGGTATCCGGGTAGAGCATGGAGACCTGGGGAGAGCAAGGAGCCCCAGGACCAGCCAGGGAGAGCATGGATCCTCAAGATATCTGGGTAGAGCACGGAACCCTGGGGAGAGCAAGGAGCCCCAGGACCAGCAACGGAGACCACAGAGCCCCAGGACCAGCCAGGGAGAGCATGGAGCCCCAGGACCAGCCAGGGAGAGCTCTGCAGGACTGTATTTCGGAACACTTCTCTAATCCACTTAGCCAGCGTTTGTGTTTTAAGTTTTTTAGTTAGTTATAATCTAAAGAGGGATGACACACATCTGAATTTGATTTGCACAAATAAGTAATTTTTATGTCAAAGTAATTTGTCTATATTGATTGTTCCTAACCATCCCAGCACTGGTTCAGTTTAAGTGGCCTGATACAGACAGACTGGCTTATATTACAGGAATACAGAAATGGGGATTTTACCTGTCAATATGCACTATGCTCATATGATTATGCAATTGCTTAATGGTCTTTGGAATGACATTCAGAACATTATGTAGCTGCCAATTAGTAAGTTTTCACTTCTGTTTATAGCGAACATATGTCATTTAAAGATAATAAAAAGCATGGCTGCCTTTTATACCTGTGCTGTTGAAATGAATTATTGTATTACTTGTCTTAAACCATGATACAGTCAGATTGTTCAATATTGTTTTAGGAATTGACTGCAGAAATTGCTGTTTCTATGGAAACTTGTAATCATGGAACACCTTTCTGTTCCATTAAAACAGTAGTCCTTCTGAAGAGAAACAGCTAAAACCAAGGCCACACACTTTGTTGACATAATTGTATTTTGCTAATAATTCTCTAGTAATACTCCAGTGTTCCAGTCCTGAGGAGGAGCTGGGGCTGACATTAATGTGACCTGAATTGTTCTGCAGGTGCTAACCTTATCTGTGCCATCACCCCTGACATCAAACTATTGTAACCCAAAGAATGCATTTGCTTTTTCTGTTTACACAGTGCAGCGCAGGATTCCCAGCTAGTATGGCCAAGCTTCTAGTCAAAAGAGTTATTTCAAAGCAGGGCGATGCTGCTGTTGTTGTTTCTGCTCAGATTGCGTGTAAAGAATTTTATCTGTGTCTTGTATTTTGACAAAGATGTTCACACGGGCACGGTTTTTCCTGATTCAAGAAATTGTTTAACTGAAGATTAACTATGGGGATTGCTTGGTATTCTATACTAAGAACATTGTGACATTTTGAGACAGCTTGGGACTGATTGTCACGTCCTGCCCGTCATGTCCCCCTGACCCCCCCGTCTCTGCCCTAACATAGCACTGATAAGCCACGCCTGTTGCTTGTTACCCCTCGTTAGCCTTTGTATTTAAGTACACGTTTGTCTCCTCAGCCCCAGTTCGGTCATTGACGTCATTCCTGTCTATCTCGTGACCTTCATCATACTCGCCTTCTTGTTTTGACCCCTTGTGATCTTGGTGTTTCCCCTGCTCCTGGATAGCTCAATAATCCCCTTTTGTTCACCCAAACGCCTGCCTCCGAGTCCTTCGTCTTGTATCTTGTAACCCTGATCTATTGATTTTCCATGTTATGACTGTATTGTACTTGTAATAGGTCATAAATTACTATTACATTATCATCTATGCATCAATGATATTGAAAATAGATGTAATAATGAGATTAGCAAGGGAGATGCAAGTATTATTTATTAATTACTGTTTGTAGGTATTTCATTTTTTCCTATCCTCTTTTCTCCACTTAGAAAAAAGCTTCCATTCTGTCTGTAAGTATAAGAAGGGATCGGATTCACAGACAGAGATTAAGTTTACTCCTAGATTAAAATGGTCTTTCAGCACAGATTAACTGAAAATCATGACATTCTCAGTCATGGTGTGAAATAGACCTACACATAGCACAGACCTCACTTAACTAAGAGGGTTAGAACTACTAAAGGAATAAACGAAGGCCAGGAAGAGAAATTTGACTTCAGATTAATGCAGTCTGTCATTGCAGATACATGGATTACCTGGACCACTTCACTGAAGACCAACAAGCACCCCCTGCCAGATAAGTCCTTATTGACAGGAGTGAGGGATTTCCCTACTTCACTTAGTTCACTCATTTATAACTGTTTTTCCTCCTGTTATTTTTCTATTTTCTTTCCTCACCACTTGCTTTGTCACCAATATATTCCACACATCATGTTGTTTGCCTCATGTAACTCACTCTCACCAAGGTTGTCTGACCCCCCCCCCCCCCCCCCCCCCCC
>JAODUD010000134.1:13867403-13884497 GCA_026784285.1 Stomatorhinus walkeri
TTGTTTGCCTAATTTAACTCCCTCTCCCCAAGGTCGTCGGACCCCCCCCCCCCCCCCCCGGCTCCAGGAGTCTGTATGAAGACCAAAGATAAAGGGCCTGCTTCCCTCAGTAGGGGGGGGCAGACAGACGCAGACCAACACCGTCTTAACAAACTGCTTAAGCTCAAGGAACCCGCCTCACCGTTGGACTCTGAAAGAACCTGTGGTTTCACAGATCTATCAGGAGTAAGCCACTCAATACTTTTGATTACACCATTTAGAGTTTTTGCATGTACAGACAAAATGGTGCTCCCTGCTGGAGCACAGTCTGGCATTGCTGTCACGAAGAGGAAAGCCTATATCTCCTTCTCTCCAAGTACCAGTCACTTTAACCGTTTCACTGCGAACCTGGCGATTTAGGTGGTGTTAGTGAACCAACAGTGTGCAATGTAGTTCATATATTCTGCAGGGCCATTTATAAGCGGAAGGCCCATTACATCAAGTTCCTAAAATCCCAGGTCAAGCTAACTACAAATTATAAGTCTATAAGGATGGCCTCTCAATCAGCCAATAGTAAACCATTGATTCTCAACTCCAGTCCTGGGGACCCGCTCTTATTGGCTGATTGAGAGGCCATCCCAAAGACCCGCACCCACAACGGCTCTCCATGGATCAGGTTCACCACCCCTGATGTAGAGGTTGTACAAGTAGTTATGAGAATTTCATCCCTGATATGAGAAATACGCCAAAGCAACTCAGAAAACTGTAAAAGCACTTGTTAAAGAAGTTGTCAAATTATTGTATTTAAATGAGGGGTGAGAGTTTCCTCAGCACAGGAAACTGGTACAGAAAGACACTGGCAATGTGAAACATACATATACCCAAAGCAGGAGTGCTAAATCTCTCATCTGCACTGTCCCAGTGTTCACCATCTGGTATACCTTACAAAGGTTGCTGGTTCTCTGTTATTGTCATTTAACCGGTCAGAGTCTCCTTTCTTGGGGGGCCACCATAGTTTTAACCCTCTCCCCTTCGTCACTGCAGTGTTCATTTACCAGGTTATTTTCATTTTTTTTCCATAGAACGAGACATTGTGAGGTAATCTAATCACTGTCATAAAAGAATGAAGTAATGACGATAATAAAGAATCTTACCTGCTGTTTTGTCCTTTTAGTACAATTTCCATCTGCATTGTATTCATTGTCCACTCATTTTTTTTTATATTCAGCCGCAGATGTGTGTTTTTCGTCTTCTGCAATTGGATGTCTTGACTGTATTTGCTTCAGTAGTGTTTTTTCATACTCACTAAAGTGTTTTGATCATGTTTTTTTTTCATAGTCCTTTCATTGATCTCTTTGTTTTCGCTCCTCCGATTCCACAAAATGATGGACTTCTTGTGATCCGTTCCAGCGTTTATGGACACCCTCAGGTGCAAGTCTGGTCTCCACCCCTCACTCATCACTATTAACGGGGGTGGGTTCATTTTCATTTTTAATTTAAGTTAGTCAAGGACTCCAAAGTCCAGTAACTAATACCATATTAAGCTGTATTTCAGAAAGACGACAATGATTAGCTATTCAAGAATAAATTATGCATTATTTGCCATTGGTGCAAGTGTATTGCAATGTTTCCTTTCACATGTTCCATCTTCTATACTTTGATACACAGAGAGTGAAGATAGATAGATAGATAGATAGATAGGAAGCTTGGGGACTAAACACAAGATCAAACCATTTTTACAGCCATAAGTGTATTATGGGGATTGTATATGGTCTTTCTGAAGGACCTAACAGAGATGTAATTATCCTGCCTAAGCTCAAACCAGCAACCTGCTGATCACAGGCACAGAGATCTAACCGGCTGAGCCACACAACACCTGTTCTTGGCCTTATTCAAACCCTGTTTCGGAAACCAGCCCAAGGTTTTCTGTTACTTGGCTGTCATAATAATCCTAATATTGATACGCGTTTAACACTGGCCAGATTCAGAGATACCTGGGGTAGATAGCAACAGGCTGTTCATTGTGTTTTACCTATCAGTTTTTTACAAGCAGATGTTTATTACTGGTCAAAGTCTCAATTTCCTGAACACTACATAAATTGAAAGAGTCAGACCAATGTTAGCAAGCTATGGATTGCGCCTGAAGTCTACCTCAGATGGACAAAAGAAGAACTTGATGTAGAGATTTTTCTGAACAGTGAAGGATAGACAAGGGATTAATGAGCTGAATCAAAGGAATAATCAAGCTGGCCATGATTGAAGACATTCATGAAGCACAAACAGGTCATATTTAATCATGAATTTATTGGCTGTTATTTAAGCTTTAAAAGTTCGTTGGAGTGATTATTGAGATAGCACTCCTTGACCTCTCCTACTAAAACTGACATTAAAAATGCAGCAGAACTGAAAAAGATAGACAAAGTCAGAACTTTCAGGACCAATCTAGACAACCGGGACCGTCTGTTAGAGACTACTTCTGGAGGAAACGGACGGTTGAGCATAAAACCAAGAGCAGAGTTTTGTGTGATGAGGCTATGGAGCCTTGTGGATCATTGGAGATACACAACAAGGGGAAGATGTACAAGGTGAAGAGGGCGCTCGTGGTGAGGAACGCTTTGGCTCGAGAATGCTTGGGTGAGATCCTGGGTACCTTCGTTCTCATGGTGAGTCCGGCAAAGGCACCTGCACAAACTCATATCCTGCATTCATCCAGAACTCTTTGAAAGCAAGGGCACCTGCTCATTGTTTTATATCCATGATTACAGTTTGAACTTCTCTGTGTGCTCGTGTCTTGCGTTCTACCCCTGGTCCACAATATCATAATGTCTAACTATTTAGTGAGATATATATTTAAGTAGCCTATTAGTTGCATCAACATTGCATTTAATCAGTGCCTGACTGTCAAATCAAATTAATTCAGTAAAATTCAAAAACTTTTTGACAATATTTATTGTCACCTGACACAGCTGGCTGGAGTGAGATAGTCAATGTCTGCACACACATGTAACAGTTCTTACCTTGTAAATAGTCTGCTTTTGTATTTAACCGTGTAAAGACACCTTTGTCGTAGTTAATTTTAGGTTTTATAATGAAATAACATAGATTTGCCGAAAGATTTCCAGCGTGAGTCTGAAAGCGTGAGTGCATACCAGATGCTTGAGATTTGGCAGCCATGAAAACGAACATTTTGTTTCGCCTGAGTTTATTTATACAACAGATAACATTATTTTATACATATGTTAAAAATCAGAAATTTCAACGAACATGAAATCAGCAATAAACTACGTCTATTTATCCAACATGTTATATAATACATACTGTTTTAACATACTGTTAAAAACCTTTCAGCTGTATGATTTCAGGACAGACCAGTCACTCTATTAGGAACATTACGGCTTATTGGTTGCGGGTTTTAGCTTCGCAGCTGCTATTAACACTAGTGGTACATTAGCGCAGACAAAGGACTGTACGAACTGAACTACGTCTAGCTTGGCGGTTAAAGGTGTTTGACGTTCATTGGCGTGGGAAACGGTGGTTCTACTGCTAAACCGCTACCGAAAGACTACAAAAGCTGCGCCGAAAAATAGAAGCGTTAGGTTTTAAATAATAACTTAATGTTTTGCCTATCGGTCCGGGTCCGTATAGGACGGTTACTGGGTCCGAACCCGGACCGCAGTCCACCTGTCAGTGACCTCTGATCTAACTTATGATTTACTTGAGCATTATTTTTAAACTTCATCAATTGAAGATTAAGGAAATAAAATACAGCAACCGCCTCACAGCCTCACACTGAGATCTCTTTGTCCATCTCTACTGACCATTTAGAAAAAGTAGCTCGATGTTCCAGAGATATAGTATTTCCAGTGCTGGCTTGAGAGACGTTTTCCAAGTATTACATAATACTGGGTGTGACTTAAGCAGACTTTGGAAAGTAATTTAATTCCTGCAAAATGCACGTTATGCACTTACAGCACAAGTCTTACATCACTAGTCAGGAATGGCGCTACAGTTTCAATATGAACTTACTGTTATGTGAGCATGAGTCTTACACTCGATTTTTATGGTCAGCCAGGGCAGAACAGTTTGTTATTCATGGTTATTTGAAGGAATGTGTTACCCGTGTGAACAGCGTGTCTTTCTGTGATGTTGGATCACAAAACTAGTGAATATCATCAAATGTTTGTGTAACCAGACAGGCTTAGGTTATTTGGACCGACATGTGACATTTCACCCTAGATCCTCTACAACCTGACACCCCAAACATTCACTAGTATTCTTTGAACAAGGGCAACCTTGCAAAGATAAATCTCAATTTATCCCTTCGTTAGACTGGCTGTTACATTTCTGTGGTTAGGAGACACCTTTTGGTCAAATCTGGCAAAGACATACTTAAAAATTTTTTTTTAGATATTTTTTTGCTGGTGAATATTGACTCAAGTAGGTTAAAAACTTTCACTGAGGAGTCTCTTTCTGTTTCATTTTAGTAAGTAATGTCGGGGAGGATTAGGACGATTTCAAAGGCCCCCGAATGACAGAGGGCCTAGAAAGTTTGGAACATAATTGGATTGGCCTTGGTCTGATATGATGTGCTTTCATGGAGCCTAATATTAGTGGCACCCCTGAGTAGTGTTCTGGAATTTGTGGAAGATCTGCTCCTTCATTTTCTGCGTATTTTTCCATTTTTACATCGCTGCCACTAAACTTGCTCTATTCTTCTGATGCTTCTCCCATCACCTTCTGCCTCCACCTCTCCTCTCGTTCCCGCATCATTATTCACCCATTCACTCCTTCATTTGTCTCCATCATCTCTCTCCTGCCCCCGCAGATGTTTGGCTGCGCTGCTGCGGCTCAGGTAAAAACAAGCAGGGAGACGAAGGGCCAATATCTCTCCGCCAACATGGGCTTCTCCGTGGGCGTCATGTCTGCCATGTACCTCTGCAGAGGGGTCTCAGGTAACCACAGCGAATGACTTCACTCACCGCCAACCCCCCACCTCCGCCGAAGCTTAAGTTTCAGTTCCATATGTCTGCCTTTCATTTTGCAGTATCAGATAATACTCTGTACTGTATATACCAAGCATTTGGTGGCATTTATTATAGGTAATATAGGGAGTCTTGTTTGGGCTGGTTGGGGGGGGGGGTTATTCTCCCTAAAATTTACACTAATTAGTTTCATTAAACAAACAAACAAATAGATTAGACAGACAGACAAACAGACAGGCAGACAGAATAGATAGATAGATAGATTTTGCGAAGGTCGCTGTTTCACGAACGCTGCCCTCTCCTCTGCCTGCAGGAGCTCACCTGAACCCCGCAGTCTCTTTCAGCTTTTGTTTCCTGGGCCGGCTGCCCTGGAGGAAACTGCTGCCGTTCAGCCTCTCGCAGGTGCTGGGCGCTTATCTGGCTTCTGCTGTCGTTTTCATTATTTACTACGGTGAGGCTCACTAATGCGGTGCTGATCTAGCGCGCTAACGGCTTTGTCTGTTCGAGACACAGAAGAATGTATATCGTCACCGCATCCTTGTCATTCCTGTTCTTTATATTGTCCCTCTGTTGTGTTTAGATGCCATAATGGCGTACAGCGGGGGCGTGCTCACCGTCACTGGACCCAATGAAACTGCATCCATCTTTGCAACCTACCCCTCAGACATTCTGTCTTTGTGGAGAAGTTTCTTTGACCAGGTACGGTTGAAAAAGGTCTTCCAGATATTTGTGGTGTAGACAGGGTTGATTAATGAGCACTGAGACAATTGCAGTGCGAGTCATCTGGTATGGTCATGCACACCTGTTACTCTATACAGAAAACTGTAAATTAAACCAAATTAAACCAAAAGAGAGGGAACTATCTCCTTATTGTGGGGTTCCATATCCTCTTCCAGTACTGATAGGCAGGACCCGGAGAATGGGATCTCTTGAAAGTGAATTATTATCAAAAGGCAGTACAGTGGGATACCTAAAGCGTTGATGGTTTGAATTGACGAAAGTTCACTTCAGGTATTCTGGCTTCCTTCCAGGTTAAATGTGCAGCACTATGCAAAAGTCTTAGGCAGTCGAAAAATTATGTTTAAATGATCTTCAAACTATCATGTCAAACTATCATATTATGTCTCTCAATGTGTGTCAGTTACCCCAGAATTTGCAGCAACCATCCAATACACCCATGCATTTTTTTGACTGGAACACTTGGCTAATCAACACCTTAATGTGTTATTTAACTAATTAAGTTAAGTGAGCTGGTGGTGAAATTTAAGTAATACATGGAATGGCTGCCCATGGTGTATGATTGTGTGTGTGAGGGTGCGTCCTGTGATATACTGGCATGCGGTGCAAGGCTGCCTCTGCCCCAAGCTGTCCTTGGATTGGCTCCTGCATCAATGTGACCCTGAACGTAATAATTGGTCACGAAAGATGGAATGATAAACAGATGGATGTCATTCAAACATTTATGTTTTTAGTTACTCTGCATAAAGGAAACCTGTCTTCTGCTCTGCACATCAAAACGCTGCTGGCTGTTTGGATTAGATTTTAAACAAACTGTTGACTATAATACACAACCTGATCTCCTGGAAGAAATGTAAACGAGTTACGTTATGCAGAGTTAAACATGCGTTAGTTATGTTAAACATCTTCAGCTGATCAACTGGGGGTGGATTAGGATGCTGTGCCTGTGCTCAGATGGTCATCAGTTCGTATCCCAGGATCACAGTGATTTAGCTCTCAATTGCTCCAGAGTCTATTTAACTTTGCTTTATAACCAATAAGCAAACAAACAAACAAATACATAAATAAGCAAACAAACAAATATAAAATGACTTTAAATAAAATCATTGGTTAAAGAACTATAAATTTCAACTCTTATAAATGAAACTATTATAAAATGACTTTCCAAGTTTATGTAATATTTGGTTGTGTAAAACATAACAGCAGAAGTGTGAATATTTAAGTTACCGAAGCAGATACATATTATTACTGCATACTTCCATACCCATTTTCTATTTATATAATGCACCCATCAGTGTTTCAGCCTCTCATTCAGATGAGGGTCACAATGAGGGAATACCAGGAAGCACAGGGAAAGACAAATATGTCACACACTATATTAATGATTCCCAATCCGGTCCTCGGGGAACCACAGACGGTCCATGTTTTTACCTGCTAGGGTAAGGAGTTGGGAGGGAGCAAAAACGTGGACTGTCTGTGGGTCCCCGAGGACCGGATTGGGAAACACCACACTATATCACCTAACTGAGTGGAGTACTCACAACACAGGGATAATGCAAGAAACCCATGATGCATAGTGAGATCATACAAACTCCACACACACACACAGTGTGGGAGCAGGATTCAAACTTCCATTCCTGGAAATTATATTGCCAACTGAGCTACCATTAAAATCATTATGGAAGTTAAGTGCCATAATGTGAGTTCTAACAGATATTGTACTGTATGAAGGTGGTTGGCACGGCGATGCTGTTGCTATGCATATTGCCCCTGGATGACAAACAAAACGGCCCAGCCCCTGATGGTCTGCTGCCACCCATCGTGGGCACCGTGGTCCTGGGTATCTCCGTTTCCATGTCCTCCAACTGTGGGGGAGCCATTAACCCCGCCAGGGACCTGGGGCCCCGGCTCTTCACGCTGACGGCCGGCTGGGGCACCGAGGTCTTCACGTGCGTGTTCCAATTCCCGTTTCTATCTTGAAACACGTTTGTAATATTATTTGCTCTTGCTACAACTTAGTTTTGCGCACCTTTTAGCTGAGTTAAGAACAAGTCATTCCCAGTGAATGTCAATCTTGAATCAATATCAAATCAAAGATATGTTGCAAGCGTTACATAAAATCAATTTAATCATAATGAAATATAAAACTGATTAGGTTATTTTTGAGGGTAGTAGAAAAGTTAAGGACAGTATAAGGAAGTATAAGGTTAAATATTTTAAAATACAGCTCTGGAAAAAAATTCACTTTCACTGATTTCTCAATTTACGGGTGTGCGTCTTTGTAAAATATACTTTTTTTTGCAAACTCCAGCCTGACTCTTCCCTGCTTCCCATTGATGAAGGGCTTCTTCTTTGTTTTATGGGATTTTAGTTCTGCTTCTAGGAGCCTGACACAAACTATCCTGTACTCATTCTTTTTGAAGGTCACTTGAGGTCATCCTCCAATTCATGAGGCACGCTTAGATAAGCTGATGGTCATCTCTGGAATTAGAAGCTGCTTCTGCCCTCTTCATGGCTGGTCTTTTTGTCATTTCCAGTGTCTCCTACTTCAACCTGTTCTTGTGTACTGCTGTCTTAGAAACTGTGAGGCTGGAAGCAGCCTGTCTCACAGTGGAGCCTTCTGAACCAGGATTGAACCAGGATTAAACCAGCATTTAAAAGTACAGATTTTTAAAATATAGAGAGTGGTTTCTTTTTTTTTTTTTTACCAGAGCTGTACATTAATTTAAAAGAAGTACCTTCTGCAATTCTTCCATATTATAATTGGGAAGTACAACCCTATGATGAGTGATTGAAAAAAAATTTGTGATACATTGTCTCAGATACTCTTACATTGTAAATTCCTACCTCCGTCTTTGCTTCTTCACCAACACGTATGGGAGAATTTTCTTCAGAACACTTCCTGCATTTGCTTCACAGGTGTTTCAATTACTGGTTCTGGGTTCCCTTGGTGGCGCCCATGCTGGGCGGCACCGTGGGCTCTGCCATGTATCTCATCTTCATCCAGTGGCACCTTCCTGACTCCGACCCTGAGCCGGGTATGAGCCCGGCTGGTGTCCCGGTCACCAAATACCCAGAAACACAGCTGGCACCTATGGAGGAGAAACCGGCGAAGGAGGACTTCTTCTGATGGAAGAAATGGTTTAATGTTGAAGATGTTGAGCGTGGTGACACTGTCTGGGACTGTTGATGCAGAGCACTGGATCTGATGAGATCAGAGCTAAGTTGGCCAAATGTTCCACTTCACAATTTAAAACCAGATCAAATGCTCATTTAAGAAAACTACCCTTAAAATATTTTATTTATATACTGAACCCTTCAAGATTTTACACAGAAGCAACGAAACTCCTATTTGTTGGTCTAAAAATGGCCTTTAAACTTCTAAAAAATATATACTGCTGCCCATTCAGATTCTTGCTGCATTCGACTTGGAACATATATTATTAATGTTGTTGTTGTGTCTCTCTATTTATTTCTTTGTTTTTCTTCAATGTCTAAAATTTTTCACTGGTGGCTTTTGGATGTATCTGATGGCATTCATCTCTATTGCATGTGGAAGTGAACAATCCACCTTGGATGGGGACTATAACGTCATCTACATAAATCTACATGCACAATCTACATAAATGTATTAAACAAGAATTGCACTGTGCTTGGTAATACTATCATATATGTGTATGTGTGTATATATGTGTATATATATATATATATATATATATATATATATGCACACACACTAAAACATCCATCCATTTTCTGTAACTAGTTGACACCCCTGTTCTACAATGTATGTGATATGTATACTAAGTCATGTGTTAACGTCAGATATTATGGAGTGTTACACTGAGACAGAAACTTTTGATTAAATCTACCTTGAGTAGCTCTTTCTTCCCTGGAAACATAAATTGTCCCGTGCAGCTGTAAGAGGCGTGCATCTTACTTTATGTGGAGACTTGCCGTGGCGCCAGCAGACTGGGCAGGCACCCAACGTTAGCGCAATCAAAGGTGGACTCGCACTGTGGTGCTTCACTCGCATAATCATTTTTGTATAAATAATTTATGTTGAAGCATGAAATTTTTGTGCTTGTTTACTGTTTATGTCAACAACCCTTGCAATAAATCCTTGTTATTTGGCACAAGGACACATGAACTTGTCCAATAAATCTCTAATATGATTAAACAATTAAATAATTTGTATATATCCATCTTCCAACTGCTTAGCCTGCACAGGCATACAAGGAGACCAGGAGTCCATACCAGGTAGCATAAGGTACAAGACAGGCTCATGCTCCAGCCGGGATGCCGGTACGACACAGGTTACACACACACTCACACATTACACGCAATTTAGAGATGTAAATTAGTCTAAGTAAGGAAACCCAAATAACATTCTAATCTATACACACAGACAGCATTTAAAATTCAAGTCCTTGAAGTCTGAGGCAATAGTGCTAATCATTTCAAATACACAATAAATATAAAGTTTTCTATAAGCTAACTGAATGGAACCAAAGAACGCATAAAAACAAAACAATCGATTAAAAAGTCGCAGTCACACCCCAGGCATGTAGAGAGTAAAATTTCAGGTTTGAACTTTCTCTGAAACATGTTTGGCTGCATCTGATAAACATCATGAGTGTCAGCTAACTTCAGTTTTTTTGCCAATTCTCACACCTTTGAAGTGTCGGTATCAGCAAGTCTGACTGAAATCCTTAATTTGCATTGTGCCACGAGCAATATGGGGCCAAAAGTGGACTTTACCAAAAAGAGAGGAACTAAAGCAAGAAAAATCAGTGACTTCTTGGGTTCACATCCAAATACAAACAAGAATATAACTACTTTTATGTAGATTGTCAGTGTTCAAATGAATTACAGGTGACCCTTCTACATCATAACTTTCTCCATTGTGGTTTTGATATATCCTGGTGTCATTAAAAGAAATTAAGTGGGATTTTTTTTCCGTGGTTTCCGGGAGTCTTGGAAAAGCCACAGACAACAGTCAAAAAGTTTAGGAACTCATAAAAACACAATATACTGTATACGGTGGTGCTCAAAATTAGAGAACAAGAGATGTTTTTGTAATCTAGAAAGTCACAGTGTATTTGAATCCAAAGTTATTCTAACATGAATAAAAGAGATTTTAATTACTTTTCATCAGTGAAAGCAATGCTACATCACAAGATATATGGTTTAAACAAGAAATCTGAAGAAGGCATGTAATCAGAATTAGACAACGATTGGTTGACATTCTGCGGGATGGTGGACCTCCAAGGTGACCACAATCCTATGATGTCAAGTTGTTTAGATGAGGTCTGACGGGATGCCCCTCTTAGCCACTGGAACAGAAGTTACTTAAATACTGCAGCCGTACAATAAATCTAAGGCATTCAAGTCCTGGAAAAGGCTGGTTGTCCACAGATAACAAGCTCGTGGGTGAACAGGATGTTAGGGAGGCCCTTGTGGGGGATCGGTTCAGCAAATTAATTCTAGGCAGGACAAGAACTTGTCAGGACAGAGTCTTGTTAATATGGACTGAAAGCCCACTTTGCTGTCACCAAGAAACTCATCAGCAAGAAGAATGAAAACGCTAGACTGGCCCTTTCCTGAGGAGAACTGATGAAAACATGTTTAATTTACTTGGTTTAGATTTGTGGTGCTGGATTGAGGAAAGACTTCAGCAAAAGTGTGTGAAGAAGTCAGAAAAGTTAGGAGGGTTAAGTGTCATGGCGTGGGGTATGAAGGGAGTCAGGCGTCTTATACGGCTACATGGTGAGGTGGATGCTAATGAGCATCAGAACCTCCTTCAGCAGCATGCGGTTTCCTCCCTATGAGCAGCCATTTTTATACAAAACAATGCACCTTACCACACTACGAAATGGGGGATATATCCTAGATATACTAGATATGTCCTGCAGATGTCAGGTGTCAATCATTCAAAACAAGGGCCTCTATGCTTCCTATTCATTTCTGAAACTTGTAACCATCAAAAATATTGTTGACAGAATTCATCTGTAGAATTCTTCTGCAAAAGAATTTGACCGTTCTCTAATTTTGGTCACATGCCTTCTTCAAATGTCGTTTAAACCATTTATTTTGTGATGTGGCGTAGCTTTCACTGGTGAAACATGATTAAGATAAATCTATTCGTTAGAATAACTTTGAACATGAAAAAGCTGTGATTTTGTATGTCACAAAAAATTCCCACTGCATGGAGAGTGCTGGTTTGGAGGTCGCCCAGCACGTTTACCGCAGCCTCTCACATGACGTCTTGCGGTGATCTTTGTATCTTGCGTTTCTCGTATCTTTGTTCCATTTTAGTGTTTTAGTGCCCTAAGCTGTACTACAATCTAAGACACTTTGCTTTGCTTATTCCAGATCGTGTATCCAAATGGTCCATTTAATATAAGCAGAAAAAAAAATATCAGGTGTGACCTATCGTTACAGTTACTGGACCCTATGTGAAACGTATTTCTGCCTACGAGTCTGTAATGGCCTGACCTAAGCCTAATGACCTGATATTGTCAGGTTCACACGCCCCAGGTTGTCAGCTCTACCTCCTCTTGTTTCCCGGGAGTGTTGATCTCACCTGAATTTCATGTCACGTGATCAGGCTGAGTTGCATATTGTGTTTCCTCTGCCTTCCTTTATGAGACCTTGCACGCTTTGTGATGGGTCCTTCGACCAAATCTTATGGTTTCTTTCTCTTCCCTTCTCCTATCTCCCTGTTCTACTCCTTCTATTTGTCTTTATTGATTTTCCCAGTTGAATACTCAGGAGGTCTATGCACCCATTCCCACTGTTGGTGAGTGCTCTATTCTGTCCTGTAATGAATGATGATTTCCCACAGTTCCGTATAGTTTCGGCATAAGTGCTCATCTAGCCCGGCACCGATTTTATCAGATGTAGCTGTTATTGATGGTCACATCATATTTTTATCTTTATTACACTGGCAATAAATGACATTATCAATAAAAAAATGCCTTCCTGACTATTTTCATGGCACTGGGACCTCATCTTTGTCTCCTCATAATGCCTAGTCAATCATTTCAATCACCAGCGACCTTCAGTATATTTTTTATTAGCATTATATAAAGGTTTTCAAGTGTATAAAGAATTGTACAGTAGAATAATTGCCTACCTGTACCATAAAATGGAGGAACTTGTGCAGACTGATCAAAAAAGCAGGCAGTATTCTCAAAAACGTTTCATTTTCGGTATCCGATAGATGAGTTTTGCACAACTTCCCATCCCCTCCTATCTCTGTGTGTCCCTGTCCCTGTTAACTGGGTAGAGTGGGGATTCATCTGTCATCCTCTGTGAGGCACGGGGAGGCTGTTCCGAGATGAAGGGCTATGTTGCAGTGACTCTGTTTTGCCACTGCAATTAAACGACAGCTCTGTCCCCACGAAGCCTCAATGCAACTGGTTCTTCTAATAAAACTGAATTTTCTGTTATGGAGGAGTCCTGAGGATAATGATGGGGGTCTTAGATATCTGTGCTGCCCCTGTTAAGGTGGGGCCGTTTTATTTGAATCGGTCTTGAGTCTAAACTAGGACTTACCATACTGTGCAAAAGGCTTAGGAAGTTAAAGAAAATGTTTCAGGCTATTTAACTGAGCAGTAAGTGCACATTTGTTAAAAAAAAGCCCAATTTAACTTTAGAACATATGCAAATTAACAGTAACAATGGAGAAGAATTTCATCTGTTCTCTAGAGTTACTGATCTTGTTGGATGGTTAGAGGAACACTGCTTCGGTTGCCAAATCTCTCCTCAGGGACACCCCAATCATCTATTCATCCATTATCTGCTGCTTATCTGGGGTCAGGTCGCGGGGGCAGCAGTCTAGGCAGGGTTTCCCAGACCTCCCTCTCCCCAGCCACCTCCCCCTGCTCCTCCAGGGGGAATACCGAGGCGTTTCCAACCCAGATATAGAAACATGACTGGGTGACTCATGTCCTGGGTTTGCCCCAGGGTGTCTTTCCGGTTGGACATGCTTGAAACACCTCCCCAGGAAAGCATCCAGAAGGCATCCTACATAGATGCCTGAACTACCTCAACTGGCTACTCGTGATGTGGTGGAACAGCAGCTCCACTCTGTCTGAGCTCCTCATCCTATCTCTAAGGCTGAGTCCAGACACCCTGCAATCAAACCTATTTCTGCCGCTTGTATCCACAATCTCACTCTTTCGGTCACTACCCGAAGTTGGTGAGGGTTAGGGACATAGGTAGATTCGTAAGGTGAAAGCTTTGCCTTGCGGCTCAGCTCTTGCTTCAGCATGACAGAACAGTAGCAGCATCCATAATACTGCCAACACTGCATGAATCCATCTGTCGATCTCACACTCCCTCCTTCCCTTATTCGTGAACAAGACATGTAATTCCTCCACTTGAGGTAGTAAGTCATCCACCACCAGAAGAGGGCAATCCACCTTTTTCCAATTGAGAACCATGACCTCAGACTTGGAGGTGCTGATCCTCATCCCACCCACCCCAGTGCTGCAGGTCGTGGCCCCACGACACCATCTGGACCACATCATCTGCAAAAAGCAGATACTGCTGCTCCCCTTCTTAGCTATGCCTAGAAATTCTGTCTATAAAAGTTATGAGTGGAATCGGTGACAAAAGGGCAGCCCTGGCAACACCCACTGGGAACAAGTCTGACTTACTGCTGGCGATGTGAACCAAACTCTCACTCCGTTTATCCAGGGACATAATGGCCTGCAACAACAGACGCCAAACCCCTAAAGCACCCTTCACAGGATCCCCCAAGGGACATGTTCGTATGCTTTTCTGAAGTCCACAAAACAAATGTAGACTGGTTGGTTAAACTCCCAAGAACCCTCCAGTATCCTCAGAAGGGTGAAGAGCTGGACCAGGGCTCCACAACCAGGACGGAATCCGCACTGTGCCTCCTGAACCCGGGGTTTGACCACAGGCCCTCCTCTCCAGTACCCCGGCATAGACCTTCCCAGGGAGGTTGAGGAGTGTGATCCCCCTGAAGTTGGGACACATCCTCCAGTCCCCTTTCTTAAATATTGGGATCACTATCCCAGTCTGCCAATCCAAAGATACTGTCCCCAACCTCCGTGCAATGTAGAAGGGGCAGGTCAACCAAGAAAGCCCAACATCATCAAGAGCTTTCAGGAACTCAGGGGGAATCTCATCCTACAAAGGAAGAGTTTTTAAACTACTTCGGTGATCTCTGGCCTTGAGCTAGATAAACCCCCCTCTGAGTCTTCCAGCGGGGCAGCATGGTGGTGCAGTGGATAGCACTGTTGCCTCACACCTCTGGGACCTGGGTCCCATGTGTGTGGAGTTTGCATGTTCTCCCTGTGCCGTCGTGGGGTTTCCTCCGGGTACTCCGGTTTCCCCCCACAGTCCAAAGACATGCTGAGGCTGATTGGAATTACTAAATTTCCCGTAGGTGTGCCTGTGTGTGTGGGTGTGCCCTGCGATGGGCTGCCCCCCCGTCCAGGGTTGTTCCCTGCCTCATGCCCATTGCTTCCGGGTAGGCTCTGGACCCCCCCACGTGACCCAGTAGGATAAGTGGGTATAGATAATGGATGGATAGAGTCTTCCAGCTCTACTTCCTCCAAGGAAGGCATATCAGTGGGATTCAGTACGCCTTCCACTTCCCAACTATATCCCCATTTCAGGTCAACAGTTCTCCATCCCAGCTGTAAACAGCTTCTGCCCCTTAGCCGCCTGACGGTTCGCCGGAATGTTTCCAAGGCCAACCGAAAGTCATTTTCCATGGCGTCAACAAACTCCTCCCACCCCCAGAGCTTTTGCTTCAGCAGCTACCAAACCCACATTCCACTTAGCCTGCAGATACCTGTCAGCTGCTTCAGGAGTCCCACCAGACAACCAAGCTTTGGAACACCTCTTTCAAACTGAAAGTTCTCTTTGCCGCTGGTGTCCTCCACCATGTTCGGGGATTGCCGCCATGACAGGAACCAACAACCTAACAGCCACAGCTCTGCACAGTCACCTCAGCAATGGAGTCCCAGAACGTTGCCCATTCAGACTCGATATTCCCTGACACGCTTGAGATACAAGAAAAGTCCTGTTGAAGGCACCAGTTGAAGATATCCAGGACAGGGACCTCTGGAAGATGTTCCAGCACACCCTCACATTTGGGTCTAGCAGGTTTATTTGGCATCTTCCTCCACCATCAGACCCACCTCACCATCAGGTGGTAATCAGTTGATAGCTCAGCTCCTCTCTATACCCGAGTGTCCAAAATATCCGACAATACAATTACAAAATCGTTTATCAAATTGCAGCCTATGGTGCTCTAGTGTGAGGCGCATTTATGAAAACCCTTATGTTTGAACATTGTGTTCATTGTGGACAAAATGTGGTTAGCACAGAAGTCCAATAAAACATGTCACACTGCTCACTCATAATTCAACTTTAATATTTTAGCTTGTAAAATTTTAAAACATCATATTCACAACCCAGTCCCCTAGGATCCCCAGACAGTCCACATTTTTGCTTCCTCTCAACTCTCAGCACACCTGAACCAGAACACTAAATGTCTGATACGGGGAGCAAAAATGTGGACGGTCTGGTAGTCCCTGAGGACTGGGCTGAGAGACATTGGTTTAGGCTGTGCATTGGATAGTGTTTGGTCACTTTAAGGCAGCTTGAGACTTGAGAGTTCCCCTACATCACATTATACGCCCGGGAGGCCAATGCAGAGGTTGTCAGTGTTGGTCTGTATCACTGTTACACGCAATATTTGATATCATTATTAGATGTCTGATCTTCAACTCATACTTTTACATACCTGTTGCAGGTTGACTTTCTGTTATATATTATTGATTCAAGTGTTTTATTTCCCTGTGATCCTGATCAAGTAAGCATGGTGGAAGATGGATGGAAATTCTTTATGAGGCGTAAAGTTCTTATTGAATTATTAATTGTCCCTCCTCTGAATCGTAACACATCCTGTGGTCTCGTTCAGTTCTGCCGCTGCTTTCCATTATCCCTTTGGGGTCCGTTCCAGCAGCTCCGCACTGAGCTTCATTATCTCAGTCTGGCGTTAGACTCTGACAAATCCGAACCAGAAAATAGATTAGCCATGGATGTTGTCGGAGGAAGTACAATATGAGCAGCTTTCAAACCCTAACAAAGGACAGCCAAGATGGGGACTTGCATGAAAACTGGAATTATTAACGTCAGTTAAAAGGACCTAAGGTAGAATAAATGTCACAG
Organism: Stomatorhinus walkeri; assembly: GCA_026784285.1. Lineage (NCBI taxonomy): Eukaryota > Metazoa > Chordata > Actinopteri > Osteoglossiformes > Mormyridae > Stomatorhinus > Stomatorhinus walkeri. The sequence continues at coordinate 13,884,323 of JAODUD010000134.1, forward strand.
GCAGGAGGGGATGACGGAAAAGCTTGTTGATGCGGGGGGGTAAATGTTCACCGTGCCCATGGGAGAGACCAGGCTTGTTTGTTTTCAGGATGGACACCTTTATTAAGAAATTAAATTAAAGACATTGTTCTCGATGGGTGACTGTAGCTTATTTGGCGGGGGGGGGGGGGGGCGT
>JAODUD010000134.1:13924912-13936445 GCA_026784285.1 Stomatorhinus walkeri
AACTCACTAAGTCGGGGGGGGGGGGGGGGTAATTTTAACAATTTCCGGTTTTGCAACCAAAAAGAAATATTGCAACTAATTACTTTGATCTTTTTGTTCCACTTAAGATAAGATCTATAACCTCTAACTTGGCTCTTCCTGTTTTTGTGACAGTAGACTATAAGGACTTTCACTGCCTTACTGGGTTTTGGCAAAGACATCTAGATATTCTTAATACTGGAGGAAGAGCCACAGACGCCCCTCCTGCTACATCTTCGGTCCTGCCTGTGACTTGTGCATTTTCAATTTATTTGATTAGAAGGTTTATCTAAAGGACAGGAAGGTTTGCGAAACATAATCGAAAGATAAGCCAGTAACCTCTATGCATCTTTATTATCATGGTCCTGATTCATGCTATCTGTGAGGTTAGTGGTCATATGCAAATGACAACGATCTAGGAAAGTACTGAACACTGCTGTATCAGCACAGATTCTGCTAACATTATTGAAGGCATTGTGTGTAACGGGGATGAGACCTAAAGTGCCCTTTCATTTGTATTTTTGGTTTAGATTGCACTGGACACCGGCTACTGGACGGCCATCAACCATTTCTTCGTGTGGGGCTCCCTTGGTGCTTACTTTACCATCCTGTTTGCCATGCACAGCAACATACTCTTCAGCATCTTTCCAAACCAGTTCCACTTTTTTGGTGAGACGCTGCATTCTTCTACATACTGCATGCACATTCTTCACACTGCACAAATCCCACTGTCAATACTAATGTATCCACTTTAGAAACCAGAGTCACTCTGAACACTGTACTCAAACTGCACAAATCTCACTGTCATTACTAATGCATATGCTTTACAAACTAGAGTAACTCTGAATATTTTACTGAGGAATTGCAGGAATTATGGTTACATTTCCACTGTATCCACTTTAGAATCTGGAGTCACTCTGAATGCTGTACTTAAGCTGCATGAATCCCAGTGAAATTACCACTGAATTCACTTTTGAAACTAGAGTCGCATTCAAACTGCACAAATTCCTCTTTTGTGTTAGGGATACTAACTACCATTGTATTTTTTCTGTATTTTCTTGTTTCTAACTGCAGGCAGTGCTCAGAACACCCTGATACAGCCGGTGGTGTGGCTGACCATTGCTCTGGCGACCGTGGTCTGCATCGTTCCAGTCCTGGCATTCCGCTTTCTCAAACTTGACCTTAAACCTCAGCTCTCAGACACGGTAGGAGTGTCTTTTTTTTTTTTAGAGATGGGTCGCAAATTTCACCATTCTACTAATGATTAACATTCAAAAGTTGTGTCAACAATCCTTGGTCTGTACTCCACAAATATTGGCTCAAGTGAAGGACGTCATCTCTCTGGCCATCAGATGCTCTGAAGTGCGGGTATCCGGTGTTGGATGGTCTGTCACTAATAAATTTCCCTCCCCTTCCAAATCTTTCTCCTGTCCAGGTGCGATACACCCAACTCGTGCGTCAGAAGAAACGGAAGCCAGGAGGACGTGGTGGGCGTGGTGCCCATGGAGGCGTGGCCGGGCTGGGAGGCAGGGCTCTGGGTCGGCTGGGCCGGGCCGGTTCGCGGCGCTCTGGCTATGCCTTCGCCCACCAGGAGGGCTTCGGGGAACTCATCACCTCCGGGAAGAACATGCGGCTCAGCTCCTTGGCGCTAGCCACCTTCGCCTCACGCCACAGTGCCAGCTGGATCGACACGCTGCGTAAAAAGAAGCAGCAGCCCCCCCAGCCGGGGGGGGAGGGCAGCCCAGCCTCGTCCTACACTGCTCCCCTCTCCACCTCCTCCTCCATGCTGGGACCCCCAGATACCCAGGCAGAAGAGGCGGCGAACACCCCCCTGGGCCTGGCCCCCTCTGGCAGCAGCAGTGCCGTCACTCCCACCCCAGCGAGGAGTCCGGGGGGAGAGTCAACCGGAGGCTGGGCAGTCAGCCTTGGAGCTGTGCAGGTAACAGCCACTGCATCAGTGCCAGTGTCTGGCTTAAAGTCTCACATATCATTTCTCGTACCTGGGGCAGCCCAGTGGCGCAGTGCTTAACATATCATTTCTCGTACGAGAGGCGGCACAGTGGTGCAGTGCTTAGCATCATTAATTCATGCTGGTTCAAGTCCTTTGCTCTACTTGTGTGGAGTTTGCATGCTTGCTGCATAACACTGTGGGGTTTCCTCTGGGTGCTCCAGCCCCCCCCCCCGTACTTTAGAAACATGCTGGGGGAATATGGACTGGCATTCCATCCAGTGTATCCCCTACCCTTGTGCCCTGTGCTACCCAGGACAAGATTAGCATTAGGATCTGGGTGACACTGACTAGGATAAGTGGTTGGGAGTTTGATGGGGGTATATCAGATAGAGGTCTTATAGTTCTATTATTTTGTCTGCAGCCAAATTTGTACTTTTTTTTCCCCCTGTAGGAGGCGCTTTTTGGCTGGCGGGGGGTGGGGGCCCGCATCAGTGGGGCCAGCAGCCCAGGACCCCCTCCCATTGTCGAGGAGACCTCTACGGCCGAGTGAGGCAAGCGGAGAGACTGCTCCGGGTTAAGGTCCGACCCGAACGTCCCACTTTGCAAAGCTGGACTGCTGGCGCCCGTGCGCAGAGAAAGGCACCTGAAGCGTCGGCCACTTTGAGCAGAAGAGACACTGCATCTCCTCAGCACCGCAATGGCCAAGGGGGCCCCTTCTGAAAAGAGGCTCACTGCCACACCTGATCCAGCCTACGGGGTGGGGGGGAATGCCAACACCACGAAGACAAGTCTCCACATACACGAAAATCGAATTTCCTTTCCGTTCGTTTGGACAACGCCACAGACCTGAGCCATGACTCCTATGCACAGCAATGTGAAATACATAAATGCAATATAAATATGAGACAGTGTGATTACAGTTTGTTTTGATTACATTTCCACTGTGTGCAAACTACTGGGTAGCCGTGGAGACAAGGAAAACAGAGTAAAAAGTATAATAAAAGAGTAGTAACACTGAAAGAGTGTTGGCTTCCATGCAGGATGGCGTGCTGATCTACTTTTGTAACAAACGACTGCACCTGCATTAAATAACTAAAATCCCAAGCTTACGGAGTAACTAAGCTGATCCTACACTTTGGAGATGTACATTGTGTTACAAAGAGTTCTAGAATTTATTCCGCAGACAACATCCTTAAAGACTCTCGGGCAGCCAAAGGGAGCTGACGTCTCCCGAATGTCCTGACGTCAGAAGCCGATCTGACTCCACTGCGCTGATTCTTTGAACAGTTGCGCAGTGTGTCCGACGCTGTCCGCTTTGTTTTACGTCCATTAAAAACAAAACGAAAAAAAACTGCTGTTCCTTTCACCTGGGTCAACAATGAGTCACATTGGTTCCATTTTTACCAATGCTGCTGTGGTCCATAGTGTTTTGAGACTAACTTGTGAAAATACGGCGAGAAACTAGTCAGGGTTACCACAAACACCAACGGTAAACAGCATGAATTAAAAGTGCGAGCAGCAGTCGCTATCTCTGCAGTAATGCATCCCATCTGTCTGAGGATGACAGATTTTGTCCGGATGAAATTCAGAATTGGCAGCCATTTACTGCATTCGGGATGTGGACGCTGCCTGCTTGAGCTGCCTGGACAGCAGGAAACGCTGAGAGCAATTTCTGTGCGCACTTCAGTTCTCAGTGAGAACGCATACCTGCCTGCCCGAACGAGCCCCAGACACGGCACCCTACGCTTCCAGCCCCTATTTCTCTGCACCATATTGGTGTACTCCCGCAGATAAAGCTCTCCAAACCGGGCAGGTCTGAACTCTGTCGCCATGTGTTTTCGATAAGAATAACTCAACCTGCATTTATCAGGCCAACCCACGCAGATAGGACTTGGAAAAATTTGGGATACTTTAAGGACTGTATTGATTAGTTCAAGCGTCTACATGACGTGGGATCCTCGCCGAACGACAGACAACTTGGCGGAGTACAAAAATGAAGTTAAAAAAAATTAAAAGCTTTGACTCCTGAAAAAATAGCGGATCCCCCACTGCTTTGTCTTCTCGATCAGTTTTGAATAAAGAAAGTAGTAAAGTGCAATGTTAGCTTTGAAATTGTTATATAGTAAATTGAAAATAGAGCATATTTGACATGGTTAGTAACCTGGTCGAAACTTGAGTTTGGTTAAGCCAATCTTGTATCTAAATGGCCTTTTCTGTTACTGTCTAGACTGTGAAAACTCAGTGTTCAAACTGAACAGGTGGTTTAAAGACAGTCAATAAATTATCTGATTAGCCCTCAAACTCCCGAGTGCACCATATCAGCGTATTGGTCTGTGCCTCTTTTGTGTCCTGGCTGTGTTCATGCGCCGCCCCACCGCACCGCACCGCACCGCAGCCCCCCGATGAGTCGCTGGTGTGGGTTCGCTGAATGTGTTTGTTGAGAAAGGTGTTTGTTTCGCAAGTCCCCCGCGCCCCCAAACTGCAAGAGAAAAGCCATCATACCCTGAAACCGCAAAAAGTGGGCGGAGACAAAAGGAAATGGGAAGACATTATACTGGCAAGATAAAGTGTTTCATGTGAAAGATTTCGTGGTGCGTGCGGGGGGGGGGGGGGATTAGGTTTATATGAAACGCTTGTTTTTTTGTGATTTGTTAAAGCGATGCGCCTCCTTAATTAAGGAGTCTGATTCTGGTAAAAATGAACACGCAATTTAAACAAGTTAATTTATTAATGTACGTTATTTTTTATACATTTGTATTTTGACGCCATGAACAGTAAAAGAGTAACCGCAATGGAGTTGTCAGGTTTGAAAAACACCTGTAGCGTCAATGTATGGTTTGCCCTTTTTCAGCGTAGCGTGGTTTCGTAAGACCGGATTTATTAACCAACTGCAAGCCAAACCGACGTGAGAAAGGAAGAGGGACATTAGTCTGCACCTTCCTCTTTGAGCAGTTATTTTAATGGACGTGGAAGGAACGCTTAAGGGTCTTAGTATCTTTCAGTTCATTTCCGTTTAATAAGTAAGGAGTATTATAGCCTATTTGGTTATTATAACCAAGGGCAACTTGTCGGCAGTTCGCTGTCAAATACTTTCTTTCAGTTGTTACAATGTAAGCTTTTCGATTTTTTAAAAAGTTACTTGTATGTGAAGCCATTTTGTTGTTTTATTTACTTTTGTAATTGGAATGTAGTTTTTTCAGTCCATTTTCATAACAGAAGTAAAATGCATATTAGTGTTACGATTAAATACCTGTGGCTTCTAATGATGGTCCGCGTAGGATCTTTTCATGAAGGACTTTGCCGTCGAAAAGGTAGGCCTGCTTTATATCTATAAATATATCTAATAAGAGCATCCGGATAACAAGTCACTTGATGGGACACTCAGCTAATACTGAAGTACAAATTATGAACAATTAAATTCAATTAAATTGAACAAATATAGTTACTTGATATAGCTGTGTCACGATTCATTAACGATGAACAAGCATTATATCAGTATTTCAGCTGTTATTCATTACTTGCTCCTTCAATACTTCCTTAGTACTTCCTTCAGTAGTTCACAAAGGTTTTTAGAATTAACAGATATAGTAACATGTAGTAACTGCTTGGGATGAAAGATGCATCATGATTCATTATTGATGAAAATCAGTATTTAACTTCTGCCATTCGTGGCTAGTTCCTTCAGTTTCAGAAATCAAAGATTTACGTAATTGACAGATATAGCCGAGTAAAAAATGCAGTAATTGATCGTTAAAACGTTTCACGATTCATTAATGATGAATTAACATGAGACCAGTATGTAACTAAGACTTGGTTTGTGGTTAATTAATACATAATTAATAGTATAAATACTATTCGTGCCCCATCATGTACAGCGATACCCGTAACCGTTTAGCGCTCTTCACGCCATAGCATAACGGACCGTGAAATCTGCGGTTTTTGCCTGGCTGCCTTCTGCTCGTTCTTATACGTCTGCGAGGATGTATTACAAAACAGCTCTGTGTGTGTGTGTGTGTGTGTGTGTGTATATATATATATATATATATATATTACACACACAACACCACACACTCACATAGATACAACAATGTTCCGCATAGTCAATTCTTGCACTTTAGAATTTGCATGTTCTACAGCTGGGGTACAATTGGCAGCGCCCCCGTGACAAGCGAAGGTAGCTTGTACAGTAATGTTCATATATATCAAAAGCAAAAATGCCAAAAATGTCATATTTCCAACTCATATACTTATGATTAAGGTTCGGGCTGGGTTAGGGTTAAGGTTGTCAAGTTGACATCAGAGTTTTCCCCAGAGAAATGAATGGAGAGTCCCCACAAAGATATAATTTCAAACCTGTGTCCTTGTGTGCGTGTGTATATATTCATAACTGTGCAAAAGTCTTAGGCAGTCAAAAGTTAAATATTTAAAGCTGTCTATTTGGGTAAAAGGGGCACCTCAGCCATCCCATGTATTTGTTAAATTCACCATCAGCACACTTAATAAAGTGACATAATTAGTTCAGAAAAGTCAATGAGGTATTGATTTAGCAGCTATATGAGGTGCGCTAGTGGTTGAGTCAAGAAACACATGGGTGTACGTTTGCTGGAAATAATGGGTGATTTTAGCAGATGTTTTGAAATGATTAAGCTGGCACACTTTGACATGTATAATAGCAGTTTTGCACCAACATGAAGATCATTAAAACATCATTTTTTTGCTGCCTAAGACTTTTGCACAGAATGTCTGTGTGCATATAGGCATATGTAAATTTTTTCCTATAAAAAAATTAAGTGTTTTGTGATAGTTTTGCATATGAAAAATGATTACTACTAATTAAAATACACAGATGATGTGATTAATTGTCAATCATCTAAATATATGGTGTCTGTTCTGGGCTAGATCTTCTGGATAGCAGGATTTAATGTAGTGGCATAATACCAAACACTAGTATGTGTTTATATATGATCTGCTCTTTAGTCGTTAGAACATTGAGCAAGAGAATGTGTCCCTAGGGGTGAACAGCCAAAAGTTAGTGGAAAGAACGCAAGAGGAACTGAAAGACACACTTGATTACTTATGCAGTTTTACCTCATTTATCTCCTCATTCAGCCACAGCTTTGCTGACAGCTATATGTACCTAGTCACGTGAACATGCCAACGGAGACTAAGCATAAACAGTACGTTCAGTATGTCTTTTATGTCTTAAACTGCCACATATTTTATTCACTTGTAAACATTCTCTGCGTTGTGCAGAACCCCTTCCTGGTGTGCAGGTTTTGGCCCCCGGAAGAATCGTAACTCTGAGCTGCAGTGGCCAAATCACAGTGGATGGAGTCGGTGTCACCTTGTCGACCACAAGCCAGGCAGGAAGAGATGGAGAGGAGCGTGCGAGGATGAGGGACGCTCTGAGCATGGGCGGCAGCTACGGGGACATCGCGAGTTCCAGGGGTCCACCCTCGACCCCGTTAGGGGTGGAGCTAAAAGGGAAAAACTGGAGTGCGGTGACTGTCAGCCATAACTGGCCTTCAGGTGAAGCCACTACCAGTGAGAAGGATGCCACCACATACCGACACCAAGAGGCCACATCTGTGGGGGTGGGTGATGTGAGCAGGACAAAGGCCAGGACCCCTCGGCAAGCAGGGCGGCCGTTGAAGGACTCCAGGACAAGCGTGCACTGGAAGCTGGATGGTCGTCCCATGCGAGTCACTGGAGACGGGGCGGACACACTGCACCTCGGTCCAGTTCTTGCATCCAAGTCTGGAAATTACAGCTGTTACCAGGGAAGGAAAATGATCTTCTCAGTGAAAATTGTGGTGGAAGGTGAGTATACTCGTACGCCACTCTCACAAATGCACATGTGTTAAACTGCGAAATAGATTCGTGGCCAGGTGTTACATGGTTATAGTGTTCGTTCCTAGAACAAGAGAAGAACAACTCCATTGCCACTTACACCTATGTAGTACCTGGTACGGCCCAGTTTGTCTCCACGACCCCTTCTGTGGTAGACAGGTTGTTTGTTAGAGAAGCCTTTCTGCACAGCACTGTTGGGCTGCTATTTTTCCTTCCTTTTAGCTTTAAAGAGTCTGGTCATTCTCTTCTGATCCCTCTCAATAACTAGGGTCTTTCAGGCACAGAAATACTCTGGCCATATATCATGCCATTCTTTGTAAACTCTGGACATTGTAGAGTAGGGTGGCCATTTCAGAGGTAATGGTAATAATGCTTAGTTATGAAATAATTGAACTTTTTGGCCTCGCCTTCATCCTGTGTATATTCACTTGCAGTCACGTGATCTGCTGTTTGGATATAGATTTATTATTTGACATTGGAATATATGCAAATTAACAGTATCACAATAAAAATTAACAGGACTTTCTTCTTTGCTCCAAAGGTGATGGTACAAAGGGCAACTTCCTGAGCAAATGTTGCCGGGTAACAAACAAAGGGCAAATCATCTGGATCTGGATGATGGCGTAAAATTGCCCAATGCCAATCAGTTTTTCAAATAGATATTTGTTGCCCCTTATCAATGGGAAAGTGCCTGAGAAACATCAATCAGCAACATTTCCCTGTCTATCATCACCCTTACTGGTGTCTTGTCGCACCGCTTCGGTTCCCAAACCTCCCCTGAGGGCCACCTCAGGCGTTCCATGAATTCGTTAAGTTTCACCACCAGTCCTCTTAATTAATTAACTTCATTAGCTAAATACGACATTGATTAGCCAAATGTGGTAGGCTTGTTGTTGCATTGAATGGCTGAAGCGAATACTGAGGTACTGAAATTGCTCCGTTGACACACTTTGACAGGGATAATATCATATTTTACACCAACATGAAGATCATGTAAACATGCCGGCAACTTTGGCACAGTGCTGTGTAGGAGGAAGCTGCTTCCCTGAAGAGGCTCACTGTCAGCCTCTCTGCTGTTTCCACAGCTCCTCCAGAACAGCCGTCGTTATCTTGCTATCAAAAGTCACCTGCAAGTCACATCCGCTGCCAATGGAATGCCAGTCAGCCGGTGACCCCAACCCCCCAGTGTCACCTCCTACTGAAAAAAAGGTCTGTATATCACGCATTTTGCCAACAATGCCCAATTACCCCGCAGGCATCTCTGAAGTGCACTCTACAGTTTCCAGTTGAGGAATAAGCTACGGCATTTAAATGACAGTTTTTATTATTCAGGTTGTATAATTTAGCTCTACGGGGTAATCAGCACGTTGGCCGTAATAGCAGCACGGTGGTTAGCAGCTGAAACATTGGAGTCGTTGTCACTTTTCCATACAGGTTGTTGGGTCAAACTACAGTGAAGTCGTGTACCTACTCAAAGTTCCAACATCGCTGCTGGTGTGTGTTGGACGAAGAGACAGAGGGGAGCCGAGACAGTTACTGGGCATCACTGTGTGTCTACAACACTGCTGGTCATGTTACAAGCCCCCTGATTGCTCTCCATCCACAAGATATGGGTGAGAAGCAGGCTGCCTTCGGCAGTAACTCTCCAGTCACCGTATCTAGCTTTCTTGATTTTGTTGGACCTGTCTTGGTGTGGAACCAGATCAGACAGATGATCTGATTAGTCACTAATCCTTATAGAGGATGCATGATGCTCCCTTCTGTAAAATACCACGCACTGAGCGTGGGACTGGATTGCTGGACAAACGATTCATCACAATTCTGCCTCCACATGTTGAACAGTCCAATGGCTGCGTTAGTTCTTTTTTTCAACAGCCACATCTCAAATAGAATAGAATATAATATCTTTATTGCCATTGTACAATGTAGCATTGGTGGAAAGAACACAGATATGTGTTATAAAAGATAAATTAAATAAAACTAAATAAGAAAATAAAATGAATAATGATAATAATAATAATATATACAATGTAGATCTACAGCATCTACATTGGTGAATAATAGTGCTGTAGTGTAATCATACAACTTTGACCAGCGTTAAACAGTGTATATTTTCTTAAATTGAGTCTTGTGTCTTCTTGGCCATCTCCAGTTAAACCGGACCCACCATATAATGTTTCAGTGCGTAGTCAAGAAGGGAACAAACACCGGCTGATAGTGTCTTGGAAGTATCCTCGCTCATGGAAGAGTAATTTCTACAAACTCACTTTCCATCTGCAGTATTTTGTGGTCCTGCAGGGAGGCGCCAGAAGCGTGGTGAGTGTAATATACTGTCTCATTATGCTAATGAGCTGTCTGTGTTTATAGGACACACTGTACACTGGAAATGTGTATTAAATCTAACACTGGCTTCAGTCTAAAATACTGAATGTAGAAATGTCGTATTCACCCATCTGTCTCATTTACATGCCTGATGCAATTTAACGTTGATGTCTTTTGCCGTAATTTTGAAATCATGTTACGCATTGATTCGGGTTAGTTTGTTCGATAAGAGGTGGCAAAATATTTTTTTCTTCTTCAGCTACATCCTTCTGATGTACTTGTATTGATCTCAGATTGTAATATGACAAAAACCACTGTACATAACTACACTACACTACACTTCACAAATATACATGTTATTTCAGGGGTGTCGAACTGCAGTCCTGGGGGGCCGGACCCCTGTGTAGCTTAGTTCTTTCCCTCTTCCACCACAAATGATTCTACTCTAGAGCTGTGTGGTTATTAGCACAAATGAAGTTAAACCAAAAACTGTGCAGGGCTCCAGCCCGCCAGGATTGGAGTTTGACACACCTGTGTTATGCCTTGCTCAGATATGACTGTATTTCCTAGGCTACGCATACAACCAGAATTGGTTTCTACCATCTGTCCAAGATTGCATAAAAAAGAAAGAAATTTTAATTAAAAATTACAACCTCAAGGGCCATTCTGTTAAGAAAAGTGACATTAAAAAAACGAAAGTAATCGAGTAGAGCGTGAGAATCCCTGCATTCTGATATGAGTCAAGGTGACTGTCAGTGGGTTCATTAAGACTGTGAATTATATGACAAGCTCTAAACATAAATATGATGTTAACCACGCCATGGATAAAGCTGGCTTCACAATGCTTGGCACTACACTGTACCATAACAAACCTTAACCCCTAACCCTTAAACCTTAAAGTATGGTAACAGTATGATTAGGATTATTAAAATAGCCACATTGACCGCTTTTTATGTTTTTATATCAGAGATACAAGCAAAACAGATTAAGTTCATTTGGCTTGTAACATGGTGCTCCAAGGCAAGAATGTTTCAGGAGAATGGAAAGGCCTGGCAGGTCATGTGACTCACTTCCTGTGTGTAGCAGCTGCATTTGGGCAGCGAGCGGTTTCACTTCCTCTTCTTTACAATTTCGCATGAAGGGGCAGAGTCCCGCATTGTTCAGCCCAGGGCGCAGCTTCAGTTTTGCCAACCTGTGTGATTACCCCCCCCCCCCCCTTTTGGTGTCCCAGCAAAACCCTTGAAATTCGCTGGGTCTCCATGACCTCCCGCCGTGACGCCCGCGCGCCTGGTACGGCCTCCCGCCGTGACGCCCACGCGCCCGGTCTGACTGGCCTCTTCATCATGTCTCACAGCAAGAAGTTTACATTCCTAATCTGAGCTACACAATCAA
>JAODUD010000134.1:13974893-13989251 GCA_026784285.1 Stomatorhinus walkeri
GCACATGGGCACCCATGTCACCATATTAACACCGCCGTATTGATGCTGTGCCGTATTGATGCTGTGCCGTATTGATGCTGTTTCTCTACGGCAGCCTGGCATATTGCTCTTGACTATCACATTGGGAGGGTGTATAACCCATATACCCTCACACAAGTAAGGTCTGTACTACAGCACACAAAGCAAAATGCATATTACAACGTACTTCCCAAGTGACATTAAGCCTTTTGAGCTAAATGTACCCACACAATATCTGTATTTCGGTAAGCACCAGACCTGACATTTACCCTGACTAAAAAGTCAAATACTAAAATTTGCATGCATGGACATACACAACAGCTCCATTATGAAATCAATACAAATGTTCAGATTATACAAATTGGTCCTTTAAATGGTTGCAGTCATCTCCGAAACCAGCAGAAATTAACCACAACCTTCCTCTTTTTAGTATTGGGGAAGTGACCGTCTGAAGGGACAATATTGCAGGCAGTAAACAAGACAAACGTCGCCCTCCAATCCTCATACACTGCGGAGGACCAGCAGAGGAAGCACTAAAGGATCTTCTATGGTTAGGCCAATAGCATGACGTGGTATATAAGGTAGGACAAGCAGTCAACATAAGCAGGTGCTTTCAAAGACGACTTGGCAAACTGGCCAAAGGGAATTTAAAAAAAAAAAAATCACAGCTCATCATGGACAGTGTATTCAGCAACTGAATAAACATCAGGGTTGACAGTCATACTTCTCCAAGCAAAAGTCAGACAGTGCCAGCACACTTTCCATGCATTAAAAAAAAAAGAAAAATAATGGAATAAGAAGCTTGTCAGTTGCTTTGGTGTGCAGAATGTCAGAGCATGCAGAATTAGTCGCGGCACAGTTAAACTCACTTTCATTCAGTCATCCAATGATTTAAAGAACATCTCAAAAGGCTTTGCGAAAAACCTACACAAGATACCCCCCCCCACCCCCAAATTGCCATAATTACCAAACACTAGATCAGTGTTTTTCAACTGAGTCTTCAGGGACCCCCAGACTATACATTTTTTGCTCCCAGCACTCTGGTAGGAAACCGGGGGAAGCAAAAATGTGAATTTTGAGGTCCCGGAGGACCAGGCTGAGAAACACTGATCTAAACTGCCCTTTCATACAAAATAGTTGCTGAGCAATAGACCGCAGGTACAGCAAAGATCTAGCACAGCACACTTGTCCATATACAAACCCAAAATAAAGGACATGCAAGTGTATCGACTGATCTCTGAATATCTACTTTGTCAGATTTCCACCTGGAAAACATTATTGTATTTGCCTTGGGACCTATTGTATTAACTAACCCAATACTGAAAAGCACGACTCACAATCAGGCACTTAAATGCAATGTGACCCAGACTCCAATGAAATCTGTTCACTAACAGTAACGCTGTAACACCAGCTCTGTGCAGGACCTGAACAGTTTAAGTCAGCGTAGTAATACAGCACCTGCAACGTAGTTGAATTTCCTAGCAGCAAGGACCTATGGGCGTGAAGGCCTGGTCAGACAAGCCAAAGCACTCACCCTAACAAATCCTCCACCCCAAAATTACCAGGCCAGCTTCTCCACTAAAGGGTGCTTAGCCCAAAAAAAAGTTCAAAGGAATGAGGGAAAAGGGAAAAAAGATCCATTGTCTCACTTGGAGAGACACCCTTCTGTTTCACTGTAGGGAGAAAATGAAAGCTCTTAACAGACTGAACATAATGCATGGCTTACAAGATTTAAAACATAGTTTACAGTATGACCGAAGACCATCGCGTTTAAATATGGAAAGGTCTCTCTCTACACTTGGGTATCACAACAGTAATAAGTGAGAGATTTAATCAATCAATTAAAGATACGGCATTTGAAAAGACTGGTGGTGAAGAAGCAAGCAAGAAAACAGGTCTTACAAAAAAGACATTGGTCTCCTGGACAGTGTCTTGGCACGAAACTACATCTGCACTGGCTTGGAATTCCTCTGGGATTGTCTCTTCAACCCTTAACCAAAAAGGAAAGTGACGATTAGTTAACTTCTATTCTTGATTTAAGCCCATGGATATTAAATGGCTATCCATCCATATTTATTTTGTGTGTGTGTGTGTTATTTAAAAATAATGTGCGCGGCCAGCTGCAGTTACACACTCTCACCTGTGGGGGCTGCTGCAGTCCTGGTCTACACTGGCCGATTTGTGCACTTCGACTCCAACAGAGCTGTAGTGAGCGGGAAAGAGTGGGTGGACTGTGACCCAGGAAGACCCAGGGGAATTAAAGCTCGATCACACAGGAGTAGGAGGGACTGACCATAAGGGAGGGGAAGCTTCAGAGGTCTTGGAGGCGGTTGTTTCTGCCGTGCTGTCGACTACACCATCTAAGGGAGACATTCTTGGCAGCAAGTCTGGACGGCCTGATTGCATGCCTGAATTTGGAAAACAGCAAAGTCGTATAAAGTGTGGGAAAGTAAACTTCCTCTGGGGACTTCCGAGTGTGTAAAAGCACATTTGACTGACCCTGATGTCAGAAGTTGTGTAGCTCCTGCAACAGACTCCTCACTCTAGTACCTGGGCATTCGTCGGAAGCTCAGCCCAGCGGCACTTATGTTTAGTTGACTCCTCATCAGCACATACAGTACTGTGCAAAAGTCTGAGGCACGCTAAGAAAATGCTGCTTAAACGATCATGCTGACAAAAAACTACGATGTCTGTGAAAGGGCATCAGCTTGTTCATCGCTAAGCCTCTCACAAAACCGCCACGGTATTTCCACCAACCATCCAATACACCCGTCTCTCGACCACTGGCGGTTCTCATACGGCTAATCAATACTTAATTTAATGAAAAAGCAAATGGAGGGAGCTGGTGGTGAAATTGAATGAACACATGGAATGTCTGAGGTGCCCCTGAGGAGAGGTTTGGGAAGCGGTGTTCATCTAGCCATCCAGCGAGATATCAGTAACTTTTTGGAGATCAGAAGAAAGTCTTACTAGTTTGTCAGTTTTCATAGGTTCTAAGGCTAAATTGTCTTTTTTGTTCTGAGCACAAATACACTTATTATCCAGATTACTGGCTTTAAATATTTCCTTTGGCTGCCTAAGACTTTTGCACAATACTACGCATTTATAATGCTCTGTTTTCCTCATGTGTACATCACTTAGGAAAAAAGCATCTGCTTAAGTAAATGTAACCTAACATTTATACCTTTGCGGGCCATTAAAAATTAACAGTAGGCTACGAAAACCATTCTTCTGTCATCCTCAACTCACCACTTTCAACTTCAGACTCCGTGTGAGACAGGTGGGAGCGGTACATGATCCGGGAATCAATGCCTGATGTCGTTGCCCCATGTGACTGTTGGGAAGGCCCGCTGGGTACAGTCTGAGTCCTCCGCAGGCCTGCCTGCCCTCCACTGCGGCTCTTCTTAGAAGGCGATGTTTTCACTGAGAGCGGCAAGGAAGAGGTATATTTGACTTATGACATAAGACGACTGGCAAGGGGGGAAACTCCGACGGGGATGCAGACGCACTTACGTGGGATCTTCTTAAAGACGCTACTGCACATGAAGCGCTGGAAACGGTCTGCGTAGAAACTCGGCCTGTGCACCGATACCGTGTCCTAGGGAAAAACCACAGGCGTTCCATGCTCAGAGCTCGAAGGGGTCTTCCGGAAGCAGGCGACACACCCACATGCATCGAGAAGATCTTACCCCATCGTGCACCAGTGCCTTCCACGAGTGCTCCAGTTTCTTGGTAAACCTGAGCAACATTTTGAGAAAAACAAACCCTGAAGCCTTACCACTGAGCGGTTCTAGGTGAAACCCAACCCACGGTCACATGACTAAGATGCGGACACCCACCGGTACGACTGCAGGATATCGATGATGCCGATGTAAAGCAGCAACCGCTCATTCTTGCCATTGCGTACTGGAATCCCCCCCATCCTGCAATGATGGCAGTGTGGATCAATGAACACAACGTGTGAAGCTTCCGGTGACTGATCGCTATGGGGACAGCAGCCACTCACTGGTCCTCCGAGTCGTGTGCGCCCTTGCCTCGCGCCTCTCCCTGAATGGACTCCATGGCAGTGCAATACAAGGACTTCTGGCCTGGTGGCCTTTTCTGATCGGAAGAAATCGCTCCTTCAGGACCGGTACCCTCGCCGGCTCGCTCCCGACAGGCCAGGTCCACATTGTGGATCCCCATCAGCAAACTGTAGTCCATGATCTTGAAGCTTTGCAGCAGCTGAAGAACAAAGGCAGGACATTATGGGTCAGAGATAATAATAGGAAGTTTCAGATGAGGGTCCTGTGAGTGATTCCCCAACAAAGACCACAAACTCCCACAAGCAGAGCTGCAGAACAGCTACCGGCAAATACAGGACATGGACGACAGACACACACCAGGCAGTCCCTCTGGATGGTCTTGCACAGCGCATTGTAGGTGTCCTGTTCTAGCAGGAGTCCTTCAGACATGTCCTGCATGAAGTCCAGGTCTTTGAAGGTGGGCACGGCCTTCTCACGCTCCTTGGGCGAGGCACGCCGCTTGTAAGTGGAGCCTTTCAGGTCGTACTTGAGGTGCATTTGCACGGCAGACGGCAGCAGGTTGTTCATCACCACAATGCGGATGTTCTTGCCACCCGCCTGGACGCAGTACAGCCCGTAGAACTTGGGCAACAGCGTGCGCTTGTTCTGGTTCAGGTTCTGTAGGGTTGGGAACGGGCCAGTACAAGACACAGAGAGCATGTGTCAGGTCTCCTGAAGACAAGTGCATGACCTCCAAATCTACTGGTATATCTCTTAGACAAATGCTAGCCGATCGTGTTACACACAGGACCACCACCACATTATGCAAAGTACACGAACTCGAACTGTACAAGCGGCAGCGGAAGACCATGGAGCGTGAGCAGGAGCACTGGGAGGAGGAAGAGGAAGTGAGGGATCGGGGAAAAACAATGGAATGATGAAAGACATTTGTACTAAGTGGACTGATGAGCAGAGTTTTGTGGAACTGTATCGCCCCAACCAAGCTGAAGCGAGTCGAATTCGTGAGCAAATGAACAGAAAAGTGATGTCATTTTTTTTTTTTTAACTTTCCTACAGCGCAGAAATAGGCAGGTCTGAATTGACAGATTTTCAGTGAAACTGTCCAAGCAAGAGGCCACGAACAAACCCGAGGCTACACTCAAACAGGCAACAGACGAACCACAGGGGATCAACAAACCAAAGGCCAAGCCAGCAAGGAGAGAGAGCACTCCTGAAGTTTCCCACTGCTCTAATGGAAGGAGACTCTCCAGTAGCCTCCCCCCCCAACCCCCACATTCCTCTTTTTCATTCCTTCATGACCAAACTCCTCCTTACAAAAGTAAGAAAAGTATGAACTTAATTTTACACTACTGTATACTGTTTTTTTTACTTTGGTTAATATGTTTCTTTTATTATTGATGCTTTTTCTTTAAAGATTTTATTATAAAACTAGAAAATTAATGAACAAATATTATTTGGTAGCTCGTGAATGAATTAATTGAGTTTCATTGCTTTCTTATGGGAAAAATTGCCTTGGTTTGCATGTAGACAATTTGTAATCCCCATCATGCTACCATATACATGGCTGTGTACATACCCCATTCCCCCCTAGTGAAAGGCTCTCACTTTGTGTCCTACATTTTGATTCCACATTTGACATAGTTCCATAAAATCAGTTAATGTCTGGTGTGCCTTTCAAACAGCAGGGAGGGCACCACACCAGGCCTACACATGCTATGGTCTAGTTTAGTCTTGAAGTCAATCACATCAAAGGCTAAGTTGCTCATGAAGTAATCCTTTCAAAACATAACTGGCATTATTAACTGGAAACTTTAAGCTCTGTAGATGCACGGCAATGAATAATTCCTGGTTTCATAAACTGATCTCCACGCAACCTCTTAAACCACCCACACACTAAAGGCCTGTGTGCCAGGCACAACTTTGATAGACATTACTTACTAAATGCACACAGAATGAAAACGGCATGTCGCTTTCTAAAGCTTCTCTCCTTCGCTCACCATGAAGTATCCAGGCAGCAGTTTCTGCAAAAACTCTGCCTCTTTGTGCTGCACGGTCTTGATGATGAATTCGTCGTCACTGGAGACGTAGAAAAGGGAGCCACTCGCGCCAGAATTAGAGAGCTCAATCAAGGGGTCGTTACACAGGGAATACTGTTACCAAAGCAAAAAGAAAACAAAAATCAAAAATTAAAAATAAACACGCTGACAGACAGCATCAAAGACAGACAGCGTCAGGTGGGGGGGGGGGGACGGGGACTGACCAGGTAATCATCTGGCCGGATACCGAAGAGTTCCCGAAAGTAGCGGAAGGCGATAGGGGCGTAGGTCTTGAATCGGAAATCGCTGTAATGGTGTGCTGGGGTCAGGTTACTCCCTTCACTGAAAATAGCAGAGAGCATTAATGAGCCGTGCTAATATACATGTTCCACATGCAGATTTGGACAAGCCACAGAAACCCAAGTAGACAGACAAGCACAAGTGCGCGTGCGAGCACTGGGAGAGCCGAGGGTGCGGGACGGAGACGAATCTCAGCCCACGAGTGGTTTCCGCCTTCCATCCAGCCCGATTTTCTCCACCTACCCGGGGAAGAAGATGCTCTCTACCACCACGAAGTCCTGCATGAGGACATCTCTCTCAGCCTTCTGACTCAGGCTGCCCACGGTGTGCGCGATGCCCAACTGGATGGCACCTTTGAGGGCACTGGAGGTTGTCTAGGAAGGCATGAGAGGACACACACATGAACATCAGAATTAGAATTTAGTGAGTAATTGTCACTTGACACACCACAGCACACAACAATGAAATGTGCACTCTGCATCTAACCCATATGTGACAATGTGACATAGCAGGGGGCAGCTTATTCAGCGCTCGGGGAGCACTGCTTGGGGGCTTGCTCAGGATACCTCAGTGGTGCCTTGCTGGTCAGGGATTCGACCCTGCAATCTTTCGATTACAAGTGCACTTCCTTAACCATTAAGCCACATACATGATTTTATTTTACCGAATATGCCAGGCATAGAAATGGACTTGTGAACCCCAGCTTTATACGATAAAAAAAAATACTTGACTGCTATTGTTAAAAACAATGACCATAGTAAAAAAAAAAAAAAAATGCCAACACAGCATCTTGTGCTCAGTGGCCACATTATTAGATATACGCAATGAGTACCATGTAGGAACCATGTGACTTCTAGGGAAGATGAGTTATGTTATGTGTACAGAGAAGTCTGCACATCACCTTTATACTGAGCTGTTATTATGACACTTGTGGTCTTCCTGCTAGCTGCGATGAGTCTGGCCATTCGGCTTTGACCTCATTTATTAACAAGGCATGGAGAACTGCTCACAGGATGGTTTTTGTTCATAACAGATTAGATGAACTTCATTGATTCCAGGAGAGAGATTCTTGAATAACACCACTTTCTGTAAATACTAGACATGATGGGACATAAAAAAATCCCAGAAGGGAGGAACCAACAACCACACAATGTTTAAAATTGCTTGAATAAGAGGTCCTGACCATTCCAACGCTTAACCTTTCAGCAAGTAACCCTCTTGACCCCATGAAACCTAATAAAGTGGCCACTGGACATCACACATTCCGAGCATATGAATGTTTGCTGAAATTTAACAAGATCTACCTGCTGCATTCAGCTGTGACAAAAGCATTTTAAACACCCTATAGCAGAATAGATCACCGCTGCAGATAATGAGACACTAGCTTTTACCTTAAGTATAAATTAAGTTGGGGTTACAGGCTCCTGCTCACATGTGAAGCTGAGAATGAGTTCCAAGCAGACTCAATAAAAACCACCTTTGCAACCCCTAGCCTACATATTTAGGTATATCCAAACATGTGCACGGTTAAAAGGACACACGGCTCTCTCACTCTGCTAGTCAAAAGGGATCCATTAACCCCGAACAAGTGTGAACTACAGAATGAACGGGACATATACATCTTAAAGTTCCTCAAAACAGCACATCATGGAACTGGGGTGACTGCAGGGTGCCTTGAGAGTTAAAATTTAAAAATTACACAAGAGGACAGTGTGTAGCGCAAAAAGGAATTGCACAGAGTGCTACTTATTTAAGTTTCATGGACGAGGGGTGGGGTGGGGGTAGGAAATCGAGATTAGCCATGTGTTTTACACCAATTAGCAGAGGATGGGCACTGGACAAGGGGAGTTCATGCAATGGGCATGAGAAGAAGGAAAATGAGGGTTTAGTGGTCATTTCCAACTGCAGGGGGCAGTTCAGAGAACTAGCTGAAGGACAGATGGAAAACAAAGATAGATAACTGGCATCATCTAAGAGGGGTTAGCAGAAGATGGAGGTGCAGGGAAAACAGCCACTAGAGATGGAGCAATTGAGGTGAGAGACAAAGCCTTGATAAGCATCTGCACATACCATGGAAGGCGATAAGGTGTCTAAAGGTTTGTCGTGCAAATTACATAAAGAAACGTTAAAAGCATGAATGATGAACTAATGTGAGCAAGAGATATATTATAATGCATCGAGCAGAAGCTGAAGATCAGGAACGCATGCAAGAGAGGCAGCTTTATATCTACACTGCAATCACTTATTTACTCAAAGAGGAAGACCACATACATGCCACAGCTATTTGCACAACTGCATAATAAATTACTTGGATAACTGGACAGACAATTTCATTCCTCTTTATTCAAAGCACAACACATCGCCCCTACTGCTTAATGATGAGCTTATGCACCATGAACGGAGAACTAGTCTTTTGACTGCTGCAAAATTTCCCCATCTGGGAAAATGCTTACCAGCCAGAGGGAGCTGCACTAACTGCCAACTGCTCCAAATGTTTCAAAATCAAAATTAATATTTGGATGCTGATCAGCACCACAGCAATGATTTTCATTTTGCATCCTTTTTTAGAAATGCTTCTTTAAACGGATTTTGTTTGGAGGGTTGCCATTGCATACCACGTGCAAGTATGACGACCTTTAGACCAATGCTGACCTTCTTGTAGGTGGTCTCTCCTGTGGGGTCAACTCCTCGGTGACCAATGGTCTTCTTCATGCTCTGGGAGCTGCCTGGCATCTGAAAACAAAAGGGAGATACAAGGAGATGCTGAACTACTAACCAAAAAAAAGTACCTGATAGAATGGGAGCATATGTGATGTTATCCATCTCAAAGTACCTCCAACTCAACAATCACAAGGCACACATTTAAGCAGTTTTGTTAATTTCCATTTAAATCCTAGTCCTCACATACCTATTTTTACAGAAATGTGAAACCAGGACTGGAGTTAGACACTGAACCCTCTAGATACTTCCATGTAACAAGGCTAATTATTTAAGTGCATTTCTGTTGGAAGTGCTAAATATGGTCCAATCAGTCTCAGGGCAACAAACTATTTCTGTATTTGCTTAAGGGCAATTTAGCAAGTTCTCCTAATAACTTCCATTAGAACTAAAACTGCCTTTTAAATCACTACAACACACCAGATTCCATTCGCTTTTACTGCAGAAATGTATTATATAGTTCTCCAATTTGATTATATTACAAGAAGCACAATAAACCATGATTAGCTAACCTTTGCACTTACCAAAATTCACTTATATTCATAAGAAAGCCCTTACCCGACACTAAACAAAAAATTAACCAAAAGCTTTTAAATGCTGTCTATCAAGCAAATCACCATACAATTTCCAAAAGCAGCTAATTAATTCATTGTTTTGGAAACCACACAAATTTTATAACATTCCCCATAGGACACTTAGTTGATCAAATAATTCTTCCCACATCAGCATCAAGGTCATCCTTTGGAAATTTATTAGAAATTTATATTATTTACACTCTATTAAACAAATACAAAATTTGCAAAAGCCTACATAACCTACTGGGGTTCTTTCATATGATAGGGACAAATCAATGATTAAAAAAAATAATAATACATTTTACTACTTACATCTGAAGCTCCCTTTTGACTACCACCGGACACTGTGGAGAGACAAGAATAAGGGTCAAATTGCACATCTCCCCAATTTTCACACTTTGCAGCTGTGGCTTCCGGAAAGGCAAAGTTAAGCTTCTGGATGTTGCCAGCAATGATTCTTTATCTTTATTTAAATTGTGCTTGTAATCCTATTTGTATATCCATAACTAAGCACTACTCAAAGTCGCAGAAGCACTAGTATTAACACAAACATAATTAATGTAGAGCTAACCCTAGACTTTAAAATGCTGGTGCATTACAAAATCTATACCTGTAAACAAAAGAAAATTGCTGACATGCAATGACAAGTACCATTTCCACTGGGGAACCAGTATTAGTGGATTAAAAACAAGCTGAACACTCTAATTAGACTATCACGTTCATTCTGTGTCCCAGCGATATTCATATTGCACAAGCTTATGTCAACCCATTTTCCCCACATTTAAGCAGGGGATTACAAACCAAACACAGGTGTCAAAACAACAGTTACAATACCTATGACATTAAAGAAGCAGAACTGCATAGAGTTATGCTATGCGAATGAGATGACTAAACCAGTACAGAAAGTGGGACGGGCCGCCCAGAAAGGAAGTCAGGTTCCCTCCCAAAAGGCGAGTCTATCCTGGCTGGATGGAGAACAGCCCTGTGGTTGACCCACACACTCACAGCACTTCATGGTTCGCCTAGCTCAGCCTTGCCAAGAACATATCAAGCAAAACACTACAACCAATAACACTGTATGCGAGATTTACTATCTGTGCATCTGCCTAGAAGCGCAAAGGGCGATTCCTGCCTATAAATACAGAACGACATCTATATAGAAAGCAGAGCCAAACTTAGCATCTGGATCACAACTAGCGCATCTGTCAACATTTATCCCAATAAAAGCTCTTGCCTAGACACTGTGACAGAAGTCATTTCAAAGGGTAAGGGGGAGGCATAAGTGAACATTTAATCTACAAACAAAATCAGCCTCCGCGCAACGGTAAACCTGTCGTGTAACATGGGTGTGCCAGACCAACTTGAAGGAATGCAACAGTCAGATTATAACAAGAGCACTTCAAAACAAATAGGATATAGCAAACAAGCCCAGAGTCAGCACTGACCCAGACGGGGAGACATTTCAGCAAATACAAAACCAAGCGAATCAAAGGCAAAATGCATTTTAAATATGTGTTATTCAAAATGTATAGTGTTGCACTATAAGCATACTAAGGCAGTAGCACCATGCCAGTACCTCCAGAAGCTATTCTTCTCCAGAAAGGAAGATTCAGGTCTGTAGAACAAGATATGTTACACAGAGGATACTGCGGTTTTACACATTTATCAGCGTCCTCGATACTTCGCGAAGATTTTGTAATACTACACAGTATTAATGAAAGGAGTTAGGAGATGCCTAATTCAGGTGCCAAGCGGTATTGCACGTAACGCGTTTCTTCCCCTGATAGTGCTCAACAGAACAAAACAAAAACAGCCTTAAACGTTATATTAGGTCACACAAACATTACTGGAAATAATTTACGTAATCGATTTAACTCTGCGTGTGTCAGACCAACAGATTCCACTGTATTTCTATCTGACATGGTGTTGAAGGATGGGGTTTGTGCCATTTTGTCGATTTTTTTTAATAGAGTGGGGTCAATCAAGCGTCACAAGATAAGAGTCCCCGTGTGTCGGGGTGACATTTTTGTGGGCCCGCATCCAGACATTCCCTGGTACGACCGTCGGAAACGTCAAAAACACGTTTAAGGCCCACACTCCTTACCTCAAACCTACCCGGACAGAGACACTGTCAGAACACCACACAATATTAGTCTCCCCCTTGATCAATTTAATTTCAGTAATGATGAATGCATCGGCACATTGACATGCTACAGTCCGGCTCTTATTGTCATCGATTTCCGTGCTTCGGGGCGCTAAGGCACTATGATCACTCGACACATGTTTTCGAAGATCGGGAGAGAGAAATGTGCTAGCTGTCGATTTTTATTTTTTTTTTACAAAAAGTACGAAGTACAACTGCAGTGAATTTCACTTTTAAACAGGCTGATATTACGAACCCGGTCCCTTTCTGAGGCTCGCACCCACGCCGAGAAGCGCACCCGCCGACGGACGCCTTTTGTCTCGCCGCCACGCCGTTCATCTCGCCCTCAGAGCAGCCAAAGTTTCCTTAAACCCGGGACTCGGGAGGAACAACACTGGTGTTTTTATATATATATATATATATATATATATATATAAAACACCCATATACACAAGACCACTTATTTAAGCCACGCGTTAGTTAACCTGCTCATTTTCTATCGACCGAAGGCTGGTGCCGCGGGTGGCGAGACTCGGAGAGGGACCGTCGAAAGTGAAAGCGGCTCCGCCGTGTAAATTCATCCGAGGAAGGGGGGACACATCGCCTTGTCCGGCAGATAGCCGACACCCGGCGGGGCAGTCAGAGCCAAACGGGGCAGAATGGAAAAACAGATCCGAAGGGGGAAACAAACTGGAAACGCGACTGTTTCTCACAACTTCCCGGACATTGTCTGACAGCAAACGGCGCAATGCTCCCCTAAGCAGAAGCCCACACCGCGCCTCGCCCTTTATAACTATATTTCCTCGCCGCAATTATTACGGAAACAAATGTTACCGATGAATGACCATATATGCGAGATATTTATCTCGTAAAATGCCTCTTTTTGGATTCCGTCCGTCACAAGTTCCTAGCTAGCTACCATATCTCCCCGGCGCGTATGATCCCGCCCGACTACCACAGCACCATCACGGCCACTCGCACCACCACAATAAGCTTCGAAAACCCCCACAACGACCCATAAAGGGCAACATCTGCTCGGCGAAAAATGACAAAGTTCGGATCTAACTACCTGTAGGAGCCGTCGAGCCCGAATCAGCTGGACCGGCGGTCGCCATCTTGGTTCTTGCCCTCAGCGTCGATGTGTGTTTTTTCCTGCACCGCGCCTCGCTGGATCCCGCTCCGGCTGCGGCATGCCAGCCCACCCCGTCCGGGGAGGTTAACCCGTTCGGCCACCGCTTTCTGTCCTCGAAAGACGGGAACAACACGTGCGACGAAGTGGAAACAGAAACAGGGCAACCCAAACGCATATATACACTAAAAATATTGTGAAACGGAAGTATGACTTAAAATTCCATGTGAAATCGTTCAAAGAGAGTTAACACGAACAATGTGGCTAGAGAATAATGTGCAGCAAAACAACTTAGGGGATGATGAGGAAACTGTTCTGGTTTATTCTCTAGAAGAGTTTGATGGATGAAAAATACCCGAACCAAACATGGCAGGTTTACTTAATCGAATCTCTAAAATGAAACACCCTGTATATTGCTTGCCAACAATAGATACCTCAAAACCGGATGAGTACCAAGTGGCACTATATCACAGATTGAATCAGTTCAACTTTAACCACATATTCTTATAATTAGAAATCAAATGTCATATTTCAATAAGTCAAAAGCTCCTATCCAGAGTGTGATCTGTGCCCTATATTGCTTGGGTTAGACCCCCAAGCGACCCTTATCAGGATTAATATTAGCTCTTTGCCCTGCTGTTTGCCTGTTCAGTGTAGCACCCTCCATAATTTTTATAAACTATCGAAACACTACATTTTGTCCACCATTACTTGACAGTTACAGCGTTACCGTGTAATACTTGATGATAAGTATTATTGTTGTTGTTGCTGTTGTTATGATAAGCGGGGGGGGGGGTGGCGGAAGTCCAATAACTCATGTAGTGTTATGAAGTGAATGAGTGAGGAAAGTCCATTCAAAGCAAACAAAACAAAAGCAAGCTAATAACGTCATATTTTTTTACGAGACGGCAGTGCACGCAATCTCTCTCTCCCTCTCTCTCCACCCTCTCTTACGCGCAGATGGCGTGTCGCCTCGTATTGGTCAATAGTCGTAATTTATGCAATAATCACTTTTGTTGTTTTTAACAGTATCGATTGGATATACCTTAATAAACGTCCTAACTTCATAGAGTGTTTGTATTAGAAAACAATAAAACGCGCTAGCTAAGACGTCTTAACACAAGAAATCAAAGAAACATGTTTGTCAATGGTTATCCATATCGCTGATTACTTTAGTCGTCTGTGCGTGTGTGTGTGTGTTGTTGTGATTCGAACTCCGCCGGGTGCGTTGATGAGTAGAGATCCACACGGGAAACGTCGGAGGAGCTTGCAAGTGCCATAAATTTATTTAGCAATCTGATTATAATTAGGGAGCGACTATCTGACATACATCCAGGATGTGCATCAAGTGGCTCTAGGGTACCTATGTGCTCTGCTCTCTTATAACCTATTTGGGCTTCTCCCCCCTCTTGCC
>JAODUD010000134.1:14041948-14056239 GCA_026784285.1 Stomatorhinus walkeri
TGCTGTAAAGCGCTTTGAGATGATGTGAAGTCATGAAAATGCGCTATACAAAAATAAATTTGTTGTTGTTGTTGTTGAATAGCATAGATAGATGTAGATATAAAACTAATAGTGAGTGACTATATTAGCCTTGCACTGCATGAAACTTGACAAAGACTTCACAGCACATTTTAAATTTTCATTTATTAACTTTTTCATGATATGTATTTAATATAATCTAGATCATACAGTTGTCAGGCAGTGCCAACATTCACTCTTTTGACAGTACAGCAATTAGAAAGATTTTGATCACTACATTTACCCTAACCATATGTCTAGTCCTGATGGGATGTCATCCATGACAGGACATAAAGTCTACCTGTCACACACACTAAGGGCAATTCAGAGACACCATTTCACCTAATTCTAATGAATGTTAAAATTAAATATTAATGAAAAAGAGTGAGAACCTTTAAGCACTGCAATGTTTCTGAAGCTGTTGCATGTTCCCATAACAGTTCGATACCTTGTGTATGTTGCACGTCTGCAGATAGCTCAAAATTTCTCTTTCAGCCTTCAGCTCATCGGTCTTCGCCTGGGTCATCTCGTTTGTCTTATCAGCAGCAGAGGACAGAGGACCACTGAGCTCCTGGATCGTCTTCTTGGCCTGAGCGCTCGCGTTTTCTGCCATTTGCACCTCCTCTATGATGACACGCAGCCGGCTCCTGGCTTTCTGGAGGAGCATCTCCTGCTTGATGGCGTAGTAAACCAGTACTGCCAGGATGGA
Organism: Stomatorhinus walkeri; assembly: GCA_026784285.1. Classification (NCBI taxonomy): domain Eukaryota; kingdom Metazoa; phylum Chordata; class Actinopteri; order Osteoglossiformes; family Mormyridae; genus Stomatorhinus; species Stomatorhinus walkeri. Next base: position 14,042,715 of record JAODUD010000134.1, read on the forward strand.
GAAGAAGAGGAGGACCGCTATGGCAGACAACCGCATGATGCTGTGGGGAGAAAGGGCGTGCAGGTGAGCTGCAAAAGGTGCATGTCTCCAGCTCATTGGTCAAAGGTCATGCCAGTCACTTCATCTTTTTTTCTCCCTGCCCCCCTCCACTTCGCTAGTTGCTCCACTTTGATCACCTGTAGGCAGCCCGTCTGGTTTGACTGGATCAGAGATGGAGAACCTCAAACAATACACACCTCGTGCGTAACATTGACTTTCATTCCCTACGTTGCCCTAGACCTCACAATGATACTTCATGGTATGTAACTGATACACTTACATAAATTTTATTTAAATGTTTTTGTCCAGAGCAAAGGCACTACATGCATGATCACTGACTGTCACTGACTGACAATGCGTATAAGATGACTATCACACGTAAATGGCACCATATCACATTCAAATTTTCAGTGTTCTGTTTTGTTTCTGAAAACATGCATCAGACATAAGCAATCTCTGGCCCACCGTCTTTGGGCAAGTTATTTGCATGTAATACCTTGAGAACAGGTTATGGAGAAATCTGTTACCTTGTGAGGGAATGCAGGTGTGTCAGTAAGGCACTAATACCTACCGGTTCAAACTCAATTAGATTTTGGTAGTCAGGTTGGTTTACTTTCAGTTTTATCAACTCACAAGAAAAGTCTATGATAATGTTTTTTAAATCGGTAAGGAAATTCAAAAGACCCTTTGTTATTCATCAAAAAACACACAAGTCCTAAAACATTTGTCATCGACTTTAACAACAGCTTATCAAGAGAATTTAAAAGTTCATATTAACACAAACAGTCTGCAAGTCACGTGGCTGCAACTGAATGCAGACATGATCAAGACGATCTCTTGCGACTGAACTGAGAAAAATCGGACACGTGATATAAGTCAAAAAAACAGCGACATCTATGAGTGAAAATGTCTTTTTAAAGAATTCAAACGAGACTGACAAGACACCTTAAACTTAACAGAAAGGCTACATATGAAGCTCAATATAACAGTGATGTGCAGAAAGATTTCTCTGAACGCAGAAACCATCTTCCCTTACAATGGTCCTCGAGACAAATGTGGGTCCTATACGACACTAACGAGGTACATCTAATATAGTGACCACTGCAATTCCAATATTGTCAGTATGTTAATATTATATATCATATAGTTATGGCACGTTTTAGTCGGGAAACCATCTGGATGTTTATTTAGCTCGACATAGGTTTCAGACAAGGAATAAGGGGGTTATTCCAATGAGTCTGACAGACTGTGAGGATAAATCGTCAAAATTGCGTGGAATGACGATCGGACAAAAACATTGTATAGCTACGTATTACACATTAAAATGTCTATTTTCTTTGATCGGTTGATCTGTCTCGTGAAAATGTGGCACAGCAGATATCAATGTCACCAAAAATTATTCTTATTAATGGGAAAAAACAGTCTTTAAGAAAAGCAACTGAGTGATCTGGTAAGACGGTAATACTTTACTTGATGGGGCACAAATACTTAGTAATTACTCAGTTACTACTGAAGTACAAATTATGAATAATTCATGAACAAATATAGTTGCTACTTGAGAAGACTGATTAATGAAGAACGAAAGTGATATCAGTATTTCATTTGTGTCATTCATTACTTGTTCTTTCAGTAGTTCGTTCAGTAATTGAGAAAGTTATGCGGAATTTAGTAACAGATATAGTAAATGCTTAGGATGAAAGATGCATCATGATTCATTAATGATCAATTATGAGATCAGTGTGTTATTCATTACTTCCTGCAGTACTTCAGTAATGCACAAAGTAATACAGAAATACACAGTAACCGCATAAAATAAAACATGCGTCACGATTCATTAATAACGAATTAACACGAGATCAGTATGTAACAAAGACTGCCTTTGTGGTTAATTAATGCATAAGTAATAAAATAAAGTTATATTATTCGTGTCCCGTAAAGCAGCCAAAAGTGTTTTGCTTTACACTGCGTGTGTTCTATACATTCCATTAACAATATTCAAACCCTCATGCTTCACTAAACTATAGGCTACTCCTGCAACGATATTACAGGAAAATCCTTTAAAGCAGTAAACTTACTTATTTGATGGCCAAAGTTTAAACACGTCGTTTCTTTTTTTTACTCCGTTGTCCTTCTCGTTTTTTACCCCAACAGTCGAAAATCTTACTAACGAAGACTTTCCGCGTCTGGAACGAGGATAATTCTGATTTATTATTTTTTTTGTGTTAAATTTGCATACCGGTGAGCATACGGACTCGGCGGAGGGGTGGGGACTGCGGTAGGTATGTTGACCAGGCAGTAAAGTCTTTTTCCTCTTTTGCTTTTCCTCAAACTGCTCGAGCTGCTTTGACAGTTCATTTTAAAGTAAAGAAGCGATCCCGGACAGATGCAATCGGAATAGTAGGACTATAACAAAAAAGATAAAAATCAGGGAAACAAAAAAACAAACTGAGGTGTTCGGGAACGAAGATTTTTTGAGACACCTGTTTCCCAATCCTGGTCACAATGAAGCCGATAGTAGTCCTGTTATGCATCGGGGTCGTGGGAATAATGGCTTCGCTTGTCTTCATATATGTCAAGCACAACGAGAAGGTGAAGCTTTTTGAGACCTCCTCCAAACTGAACGCTGAGTACCAGGCGATGAGGTTCGAAATAAATGAACAAAGGGAAGATATCGCCGTGATACAAGATGATATAGAGACCGCCATCAAGCAGGCCCACACTCTGAGTACCGAGGTGGAAAACATTCGGGCTTCGAACAAAAATAAGAAAGCTCTGCTGGAGGCCTGTCATACAGAGGAGGTAAGGAGCAGGTTGTACAGGGGACCGCTGGATATGTTTGCTTAAAAAAAGAGAACTGCTACATTATTAAAATAGGTTTTCGTGGATATAGTAATCTACATTATATCTAGAGCATGAAGCACAAGGTTAGCCTATTAAGAAGAAGATAATCCTGTGCTTCTGTATGTCTGTATAAGCTTCAGTACACATCGATCCAGTCCCTCTAGTTCTGGACAGAGACAGGAAATACAGTATACAAGAGGGAATGGATTTCAATGAAATGCCAATTAAGACAATGAAGGCAGGTGCGCAGTTTTGTTCAGGACTATGCATTCCACATATTATTCTTTTTTTAATCATGTACAGAAACAGCGGGATGCAGAAATGACAGCCCTTGAAGGCAAAAAGAAGGTTGCCGAAGGTGACAGACTTCATTGTCTCCATGAGTTTCAGTAAAGCTTGGAAGGCAGGCAGCCGCGTTTGTGAGGGAGGCGACTACACCTGTCACTTTACTTGTAGATTGGCAACTGCTTGTGACAGGAGGAGCGCCCCCTACTGTTTACTACTTTAAAATACAAACGGAAACATCAAATGAGAGTTGTTTTTAGAATTGCAAGTTAGAGTCTTTCATTTTAAAATTAATTTGTGATTATAAATGTACACTAATTACTTAAATGATGATTTCATAAAAATTAGAATCTTGAACTTCTGAAGGGCCCCTATTGGCCCTTGAATCGGCAACCATGACTGCATAGCAGATCTCTCTCAGATACACTACTGCTGGATTCCAGTCAAACTTGCTAAATAAAAAAGGAGTTACGGAAGCCTCCCTGAATAGAGTTTAGAATCACCGGTGTTTGAGAGTGTCATGGTAGCACTTGTGTCACAGTCTGGTTTCCTTAATAATGTCCTGAACCCCACTGGACCACCTTCTCTATGCAGAACAGTTCAAGAAGGAAAAAGCGGCATGGATGTCAGAAATCGCAGCCCTTGAAAAACAGCTCGCAGAGAAGAGCAATGTGTGCAAGTTTGTGAACACCACAATAGAAGAAGCCAGGTAAGCATCTTGATACATGCAGTGTGGTACTTGGAATCATATAATATATAAAAGGCCTTATTACTGCAGTAGGTTATCTCCCAAACAGGGATATATTGCGGTGTATGGGTGTAGTTAGAACCCATCACTTTGGGGTATATCCCTGAGTATTTTGGGGTATATCTCTGGAAGTAAATTAATGACAAAAGTCGTTGATGGAAAAAAAACACGTTGAATTACACTTATCGAATAAAAACGCATTGCATTAATGACGCTTTGAATTTTGGGGGACTGTAATTTAATATGTGTATGCATTTAAACATTGAACATTTCAATTGAAATTTATCACGCTGATTTAAACTCTTTAAATCTTGTAATTTACTTCCATATATATCCTTGAGTATTTTGGGGTAAATCCCTGAGTATTTTGGGGTATATCCCTGAGTATTTTAGCCCCGATGCCAATCTTCCTTCCAAAAACAAAAGTCAAGCCCATAAATTGAAAGAGCACGTAAATTATTTTTGCATGGAAGGCAAAAGTGCCAAACAGCTGATTGAGACAACTGGTTTATTTTGCAGCACACAAAGAATGTGACCATAACATTTCTTGGATCATTCTAAAAAAACATCCTAAAAGATTATAATATGCAGAAATCTCATAATGTCCACAGTCTGTACATAATGCATAGTAAATGAGCATTGGCGTTACTCTTCGGTAATAAGTTCCAATTCCTTTTAACTCTATTGCCTTTAAGGGGACTGTGTGGGAATGTTCAACCTACTGCTCTCCCGAAACAGAGGGGCGACCCCCGTCAAGTCACAGGTAAGATGCCAGGTGGATTAATGTTCCTTTGGTCACAGTGAATCACCACGTTACATGTGTAAGCACCATCACCTTTGAACTGGTGTGACGAAAATGGTGATCGGGCGGGCGGGAACTGAACTGAAGAGTCACACACACGCTGAATTGTTTTCACCTTTGACCTTCCTTCTCCTCCGCAGCCGTTGGTGGGTCTGCTGTTTAGTTCCCAGGGTAGTGGCTTATGGGAAGACCTGAGTATCACAGGATCCCACAGACACCACAGCATCCGAAACACTGAAGAACAAACCGAGATCTTCTCTGTCCCCACTGGTTGAACCGAAAAGTTTTTTTGTATCCAATTTGTTTAAATACATTCATGCACTTCCCAATGTGAAGATTAGCATCATCCATCCATTTTCTATACCCACTTATCCTACTGGGTCGCGGGGGGTCCAGAGCCTATCCAGCAGCAATGGGCATGAGGCAGGGACCAACCCTGGACGGGGGGCCAGCCCATCGCAGGGCACACCCACGCACCATTCACACCTATGGGGAATTTAGCAACTCCAATTAGCCTCAGCATGTCTTTGGACTGTGGGGGGGAAACCAGAGGAAACCCCATGACAGCACAGGGAGAACATGCAAACTCCACACAAATGGAACCTAGGTGGGGACTCAAACTCAGGTCCCAGAGGTGCGAGGCAATAGTGCTAACCACTGCACCACCATGCCGCCTCTAAGATTAGCATCATTTTACCAAACATATATCTTACCAGATCTTTCAACATATCACAGTGTCTCTAAAACACGCAGTTGCAGTGCTGGCAGGGGATTGCTGGACCTGTCAGCCTCTGTGATCCTCCAGTGACTGCTATGTGCTGGTGGAAGTCTGAACCTTGTACAGTGTGTGCGTTTCACTGTTTGTTTAGCCATGCTAGGTGGCATTTCTTTTATTTAAGTTACCACTCAGATGCTACAATGTGTGTCACATGTTTCTAATTACCTGCATTGTGGTGGAAGTGAAATGATCATCAGATATCTCGGTAGTGGGGCTGATGAACCATTCTACTCTAGTGGCAGGGTGTAGGACCTAGGGTGCAGGGTGTATATATTTAATTTGGATTCATTTGTCTTCCAAATAAATAGACTTTTGTATGTAATTGATTTAGTTGTGCCCCCCCCCCCAATATCAAACTCTTCTGCACCATTGTCTAGTGGCACCAGGCTAATAAAGCCATTTCCTTGTGATCCTCATTTCCGAAATGGTTTCCCACCTCACTCACTGTATGCAGTGTTTGCATCACCTTCTGTTAAATTGCATTATTAGTTGTGCATACTCATCATTCTGCATAAATAAAGGTTTCTGAAATTGGATTATGTTGGTCTTTACTCATTAACCTTGACTGTGACTCCATTCCATAACCCCCACTTCCCCCTTAGGGCCCATCAGAGCAGTGCAGACACTCATGCTTTCAGCCATATTGACTGTTCACTAACATGGTGTTTTTTTCTGTCTTTGGCCATCGCTTTCACACCACTGGCTCAGACACGCAGGCTGAGCTGTCCCAGAAACAACCCTGATAATGAACTCACCAGTTGGCAGCCTCACACAGAGAGATACTCACAGCTTTATCCGACCAAAGCATTGATTGCATACTTTTGAGGGTATAAATTTCTACATATTCGCTTAACTGAGCCAATTACTGTATTCTATGTTTGCCCTGGAAATCTCAATACAGATGCTCCTCGACTTACAAATTGCTAGTTCAGGAACAAATCAAAATTCAAAGTTTGATGACTGTTGAATGTGCATCGCTATTGCACCATCGTTAAGTTAAAATATAATAAAGTCGAATCATCGTAAAGGAATATCTGTAACAACACATTATGCAATAATGCAGCATTATGCAATAACTCGACAGCATGTGGCAAATTGTATGATTATAACAATATTAATGATAATAATAGGATAATGTTGCAATATAAAATTATAATGTATTCTATAAATTTGCAACATCTTGCTGCGTTATTACATAATATGTTGTTACACCGCTGTAAAGAAAAAAATGCATAGGAATACAATCTGAGCTAATACTTTTCTTGATGTTTTAACTTAATTAAAAAATGAAAACAACAACCGTGTGTTTGTCCAGCCATGCTCAGATTATATTGTCTGATGCTGCGCCCCCACCGCCCCACGGCCCGACCCGTTTGCCAGATGACAAACCTACCCACAGGCTTGAAATTACCCAAACAAGCCGTGTGCTGTTTCCATCCCAGATGATTCCAGAAGGTCACTGCTATGATTAAGATGGCCGAAAGAGGACAGAGAAGGGGGACACAGTAGGAAAATGAAACAGCAGGCTTCACAAAGATTTCTTGCTTAGGCAGGTAACTTGTACGATTTAAGGTACCCCGCTTTAAATGGATTTCACCTTTGTTCACTTATATTTAGCCCAGATTACCTTAAGTTTGACAAGTTATTCAGCATCGTAATATGGGCACCAGGAGAAGAAAGGCCAGCACAAAAGAGAGATCTTAAGATAAACATTAGGAACCAGTTTCTCCAAAAATGATATATAATTACCATACCCTGGAAGACCTGCAGTTGCCATAAAACATTCAAAACATTTACTTCAAACTGCACTTGTTGGTGCAAACAATACCTGTTTTACCAGCTTATCCAGAACAGATTAACATACTACAATAACTCCAGGAACAGGATCCCAGATTTGGACTTTGTTATGTTACACCTTGTGTAGCCAATGAAGGCATAAAATTACACACAGAAGTTTCAAATGCAGGTTTCCCTTCAGTTTATTTATTTATGTTTCCAAGATGTCAGTTTCTGTAAAATTTCACACGCAAGAGATTTTACTTGCACATGTAAAGGTCTGACTGTTGCAGTCATGCTGATTTTGTTTGTCAATTCTGACACACATTCAGTTCCAGGTAGGATCCCCTTTGTTTCCAGAATTAATTCAAATGAGGTAAATGAGGCTTTGCATTCAAAGAAATCACCGTTGACCATCTTTCTTTGATTTCTGTCATGGTTTTGCTCCCAGAACTACCATTGATTGGATAATTTCTTTTTACCACACAATTCTCTATCACACTGAATTAAGTTTAAAATCCCAGGATGGTGTCTGTTCCTAAAAGGCTGAAGCCACCATATCTAGCATCAACAATAGTAGCACATTTAAAATCATTTGGTCATTATCCCCAGAGTAAGAGAACCACTTGACCTTGTCGGCATGCTGTATGTATTCAGTTACAGCCACATCTGGTGGCACCGTGTGTATGTACATGACACTGCACAGTATGTACATGACACTGCACAGTATGTACATAACACTGCACAGTATGAACATGACACTGCACAGAATGTACATGACACTGCACAGTCTTCATGTATAGTGCATAGATTCGACTACTGCAATGCATTACTTCTTCCAAGTTATCTCCAAGATACCCAGAACACAAAAGCTGCCATAAGAATTATTAGTTCATTTAGTGATCTGTGGTCACTGTTGACACGCCACAGAACACAGTGCACAATAACAGATGTGTCCTCTGCATTTAACACATATGTGACGTCGTGACATAGCAGCCAGTCCAGCACCCGGGGAGCAGTGCTTGGGGGCGGTACCTTTCTCAGGGTACCTCAATGGTGCCTTGCTGGTCGGGGATTCGAACCTGCAATCAAAACTAGAACTAGTACTTATGGTCTTATTGAATCAGCTCTTGCACCTTTCGCCTAGCTCCCAGGCGAATTCAGGACTGATATCAAAATTTCTCTACTCACCTATACAGCACTGCTTGGGGAAGAACCATCATATTTACCAATGCCTCCCTCCATTCATTACTATGGTGACGACAAAGTCTTCGGCCATGGAGCCTCCACCTTGTGGAATAACCTCCCTTCATAACCTCCTCAGGTGCCAGACCTTAAAATAAACCGTTGGTTTTGATAACAAAGTTTACTACATAACAACAGTTATCGACAGTTACTACCTCGTTATGCTCAGAATTCTAAGCTAGGAGGGCCAGCTGCAGGGGATCCAGAAGACAAGCTGATCCTCCGTACATGGTGATATTTGGGTATCCAGTTGAATATGTATGGTTAGCATCAGAGACCCCAATTATGATGGCAATTTCATGATTTTGGACTGATGGATGAGCCTGGATGAAGCACAGGAAGAACATGCAAACCACACAAGCAGACGGGGGTGTGAATTAAGGTACAGATGCTCCCCGGGTTACGGTGGGGATAAACCTATCATGAGATGAAGAAATCACAAGGCGAAAATGTCATTTTAATACAGTACACCTAGCTTAACACACATCATAGCCTAGCCTAGCCTACCTCAAACACGCTTGGAGCACTGACATTAACAGTTGGCCAAAGTCATTAACAAAGTCTGTTTTATAATAAGGTGTTGAATATCTCATGTAGTTTATTGAATAATACTCTGGAAGTGGAAATCATTTACCCACTGTAAAGTCAGAGTATCATAACGTAAACCGTCATAACCGTCTGTATTAGAACCAATATTACTTATATAATGGTATCCTTAAGAACTGCAATTGGGGTCAGTGTGGAATAAAAAAGGACATTTTTTGCAAGGTTTTCACTATTTATTTAAGCTCTAGTCTTGTTCTACATTCTGACCCGTACCTCTATGTGTTCGACACAAGTTAACATTGTGATTTGGTTCTGTGAGAGTATTTCTCTTGGTAGTACACACAGTAGGATGTGAAAACATATATCCTGTTAGGGATTACACATCTAGACTGGAGTTCATGCTGTTACAAGTCTTTAGCATTGTGGGATATGAATGGATGATGGACAAATCCTTCTTTACCATCTCACACAGCCTAAAGTAGAATGGTTGAATTATTTCTGTACACAAGACATTGTCATTAAAAATGAGTTTGACAACACAAAGACATTATCAGAGCCACCCGAAGACCTCATTTCAAGGAGAGATCTCTTTGCTTTTTAACTGCCTTGTCAAAGTGTGCAATCCATAATAGAATAGAGTGGAATAGCAATCCATAGTTATAATATGTATATTAATGCCCAATGCAACTACTGTCTTCCTTCATGTCTTAACTCCTGTGTAAGCAGTGAATCCATGTGTCACAGTAGCCAGTTAAATCTTGTGTGTATGTCAACACAGTTGGTAGCACAAATGTACAAAAAAATCTGTTCATATGGTTTATCGTTCGATTGCGTGTGACTGTGACCTCCTGTCCAAATGGAAATCAAGTCTATTGATCTGGCTAATGAGTGGAGAGGAAGCCACAGGGCGCACCAATCAATAAGCTGTTAATTAAGCAGGGAAAATGTCCATGTGTTAAGGGACCTTCGTACTACAGGCTGGGGCTATATATATCCTGTCCCACATGGGGCTGTACACACATACAGACACACAACACTCACACACCTCATCATTTCACAGGGCAATGTTTCAGGCACCAACACCACCAAACAGAAACAAATGCTGCATTACTGTGCATTATGCTCTAAGCAAACCCAGTGCATCAGTATACTGGTAGCTATGTGGACAGAAACATTAGATTACCACACTGTATGCGCATACACATGCAGCTCCGCGCTCTATATTAACACACACGAAGGCGAGCATGATCTGCTCGTGGCGTCTGCTCAGGAGAACCGTGTCTTGCTAAGTCGGTGTGTCGTGCCGTGCCAGAAGTCGCAGACGCTACGGATGGGTTTCGCATATACGATCACGCTCTTCGGGGCGATGCCTCTGAAACGCCACCGGAGCCACTGACGAGGACTTCTGGGCCGTCGCTGAACCGAGTGAGTGCGGGCCTCACGTGAGAGAGCTTGTGTTTGTCTGCCTGGACCGGCCCTTGGAGCTGGAATGTCTATTGCTTGTGTAAGATGTAATGCTCACTTGTGCTCTCTGTTTGGCCTTGTTGTGCCTTCATTTTGCATCAACTCGTAGAGTAAGATTCCCTCTGATATATGCTTTGTTGCCTATACGATCTTTCAAATGCTTTAAAAACACATTTTTTCTAACCCTACCGTCGTTTCCTCAAAGTAGTAGCATTCGCCCCTTTGTCTTATTTTTGACTTCCATCTATATTTCCCAGCCTATCCTTACTCTCCTCCTCAGTATTTCCAGCCAGCTATCATCTCTGTTCCCTGACCTGACCTAAATCTTTTGATCCTATTTCCTTCCCGTTTTCCAAATTGACCATCAGCCTATCCTCTAGCCTGTCGGTCTTGGACGGATGGATCACGCGAGCAGCCCTTCCTTGGCCAGGAGCTGTGTGATATGTTTGATATTCGGTTGTTCATCAACATAACGCGTCAACTAAATATCAGACATATTCCTACAGACCCCGAGCACAGCTCAGCACGGGAGACTCCACAACAATCTGCCATGTCTAGCATCTTTCACATAGAGCAGACAATAGAGGTGTTATTAAGGACGTTGTATCGGGCATCTGCTATCAATGCCACATAAGCATTGGTGTCTTTGTTAAGGGGGGGGGGCAAAATATGAATGTGTCATATATAAAATTTCACTATTGTTCTATGGTGTAAAATATGCAGAAAGGAATGTTATGCTATTCATTAAGCCGTGCATGTGCTGATGTTGGTTGTATTTAATCGTTCTGAGCTGCTGGGGACACAGATTCTTTGTCTCAATAGGCCTTCATGAAAGCATCTGAGGATCTTTGGGTCCTGCATCTTCCAGGCATTTCTGAAATGCTGCAGCCCCAGTAGCAGAACAGCCCCCGACACTTAGGCCGAACGTCCTTGGTTCGTAAATTTCTTATGTTCTTGTGTTTTTATGACAAGCCGGTCATCGCTACATCTTACGTTCTTATGTCCTGCACGTCTCTGCCCAGCTGCCTCACCCACACAGGGCTGCTCATGTATGTGTCATATAGTGCTGTATGCGTGTTAGGTGCCCGAGGACAAAGGTGACCCCGTGGGACCTTCCAGCTGACCCTCCCCCCCAACATGGTAAAACCCGTCACCATTATTTTAGTGTGAAGTCAAAATTAACAACATCAACAAGGAGAATTTTATAAACACGAGACTTTCATTTTCATTTTTGTGCAAGTGTGTTACGCTTTACTACGGCCCTCGGGGAAGCTCTCCCAGCTTGGGGCCCCAGGAAATCGCCTGCCTTCTCTGTCCTACCGCTACCCCTCTTCCTTAAGATACCGAGTTATATGCCCCACTAGGGGTGGTGTGTGTCTCAGAGGGTTGGAACTTTACATCTGTGTCTGGAAGTTCAAATCCCCAGGTCTGCAGAATGATTTCACCGTGGGGCCCTTGAGTAAGGCTCTTAAGCCTAAATTGCTCTAGGTACCATCTGACCCTGTCTTCTCAAAGAAAAATGTATGTCACTTTGGATTAAAGCTCCTGCTCAATAAATAATATGTACAATATTTTATTGTGTCGCTTGATTAGTATACTTTCACGTTCCCATACCCTTTAACTCACCATTACCGTGTTCACGTGCATTGAGCACAATTCTGCTCCTAAACTGCAAGCTACTGTTAGACTTCGTGTGAGTGTCACGAACCACATACCTGGGGGTGGGGGATCAGAATGGGGACTGATTACGGAACTGGGGGTGGGAGAACAGAATGGGGGCTTTGATTGCGGACCTGGGAGTAGGTTCAACAAACAATGGAGAGGCATGAAAAAAAAGTCCACGACGGACCACGACGAAAATGAGTGCTGCTCATTCCGTATCAGCCGTTGCGGTCTGTGTGTGTGAATGCGGCTGTGCTCTGAGGTCAGAAGATCACAATGGCCCCCAGTTGCAGGTGAATTGACATCAATGAGTCACATGCCAACTAAGCAAATGTGAAATTGAAAGGTGTTTGCTATTCCTCTGTTTGTAGGACGCGCCGAGAAAATGGGATTTCTTTAGAATGGCTTTTTCAGTGTTCCCACTGGGCAGGGTACCTGTAAGTAGAGAAGCTCTTCTCAGTGACTTACTAACTTGGCACGATTTCAGAAAACTTAAGAGTGAAGTTCTGTTGCTCTGAATTTCATTGATCCAGTTGGAGATTACTGATATGTGAGCAGTTTTTGATTCAAATTCATATACAACATTTTATCACACTCAACCTCCTAACCTGGCTTACTGTTGCATAATTACACATAATTACTAATGGTTGACCAAGATTGCTCAAGGTACAAGATGAGTTGCCCTAATAGGTACATGAATTACAGACTGATCCAAATTACCGTCACACGCCATCTGCCACATATCTTCTCATTCTTACCCATACATTCCCCCAAACTTTATGGCTCCAAACCCACACCCTCCCTGACATAGTTACATTCCAAATGTGATTAACAGAGAATGCCACCAAACTTGTCTTCTTTTGTACTAAAACTACTTCTCACGTGATTCTCCTAACAAGAGATCAAATGTATGTACAACCACTCAATCAGTAACTGAATTCCAATGATTATGTCTTTAAATAAAAGGTCTCTATGTGAATATCACGGTAGCCTAGGCGTGACCGTGACTCTGCTTACGGCGCTACTTCAGCCCTCCATACTCAGCTTCTTTTATCCTTTGTGAAGTGGACATTTTGAGCAACAGTTTGTGCATTCTGCTTCAAAGATCGCTCTCACGTTGTTGTCAAGCATATGATATTTGCTCGTAAATGCGCTCAGTGATCAGAAAATTGATTTTTTATTACTTATTACTTCGTACTTCTGTCGCTAACCAAGGCATGGGTGTACAGTGGTACCTCGAGATACGAGTTTAATTCGTTCCATAACCTTGCACGTATGTCAATTTGCTCGTATCTCAAAGCAATTTTCCCCATTGAAATTAATTGAAATGCCATTAATC
>JAODUD010000134.1:14060853-14098214 GCA_026784285.1 Stomatorhinus walkeri
AACTCTGAGCTATTAAGTTCTCCCCAAGCGAGCTTGATGGGCCGAATGGCCTCCTCTCGTTTGTATAGTTCTTATGTGTATAAACACTGTCCGTAACGTTATATAGGGCCTATTGCAACAGAGCAGAGTCATAGGAAAATGACTATAATGACGTGAAAGAGATAAGCTCTTCAATTTGAAAGGATTGACTGGATTCTCTTGGTAAAATGCATCATTACCGCATATACACCTCAGTCGCTACTTGCGCCACAAGCGACTCAAATGTTTACCACGCCCATCATTTCAGAGGCGTTGGACGAAAACATTTATCAAGAAGTAGGAGGGATATTACATTAAAATATTAGTTGTTTTTTTGTACTTTCTATATCACACAAAAAAATTATACAAAACAATAATAATTACATTATAAATAAAAAATCAGTACTATATACTACTTCGTTATTTAATACACAACTGTGTCCATTTAATTGCTTTTCTACGGATTCTCCCTTTACGTTATGGATTATAAGTACTTCCGCGTTCGATCGCTACTCACCATGGTATGATGGTCGTCCGTTACCGTATAATATTGTGAAAAGTGGGACGTTTGCTAAGATTTTCCCATTTTATTTTACTTACCCCGCACCCCAAAAAAACAAATGAGAATCTTTGTGTTAAACACAATATAATTGTGTGTTATAAGTTATCTACAGCGTAATGGATAACGGGTATAAAATAGCTATCTAGGCATAACTTTCAAGCTAATAAATTATCTAATACTTACGGTAAAACATGTTGTCAGTGGTCTGATGCGGAGTGCTGCACTTTCATGTATCTCCGGTACCCCGTGGATTAAAATGAACTAGTGTAAATGGAGAAAACTACACCAAAACTCATACTCTTATTTAGCGGGAAGCGAAAGTCTGGCAAAGATTATGTTACTCACTTAATTCAAAAGAGGTGAGTGATGAAGGTGCTGGATATAACGTTCTCATGGCATAATGTTATCGCATTAGATAACTACAAATGAACCTTTATTTGGCAGATTAGGTCCTGATGCATGTTGTATCCTGCGCTTGTCTGCACCGCTCAAATTACAGTACGCACAGGTACGTATGTAAGACGTATAAATATATTTGACTGGATGATGTCTGTTTATCCTCTACTCTGTTGTTTTCAGATGTTGTAAAAGTTTTTAACGTTTATTATCCTAGTATATGTATAATAATAATGTTATTATAGTATACATATTTATTATACAAACTTAATATTAGGTTTATTTTTTAACGCACAGTGAAGTTGGATTGCATTTTGTCGTAGGAGAACGGACTGGACTACAAGCAGCTGCTCGGGTCTGGACAGTACAAAGAGCGGCACCGAGCAGATATGATAGCGTGGGGTGAGCTGCGGAGAAAGAGCGACCCTGGGTTCTTCTGTCGCCTGGTGCTGAAGGGCGCCACGCAGCCCATTTGGGTGAGATGGCAGAGACCTTCCTCGTCCTGCCGTGTACCACGGCAGTACAGTCTGCACCATGCGTTTCAGCAGTTTGTCTGTCCCCGTGGGTCCAGATTGTGAGCGACACCAGGAGATTGTCAGACCTGCAATGGTTCCGGATGGAGTATCCAACCCAAAGCCGCTACGTACGGGTTGAGGCCTCGGATCAAACCAGGAAAGAAAGGGGCTGGGAATTCACACCAGGCACGTAATACATTTATCGTCCTTTATTTTAGACTTTTCTCTTTCTTCTTCTCTGACTAAGCAAAGCGTTGTTCCCCTTCTACTCCCGTACATGAAGCATATACTGTAATTTAGTTAGGACTGAAAAAACGGAAGATATATGCATTATTACATAGATACAGGTTTTATTTTTGAGGTAGTCATATAGTGCAAGAAATGCACGGAAATATATTTAATGTGTTGATGACTGTTTTCTTTGGTTGCCTAGATGACATTTTGGCACATATGACCCATTTATACAACCTGGGTTAAGAATTAATAACCTCCAGGTTACAAATCAGCAGCCTTTACCAGTCTCTTCTATCTGAGGCACCATTAGGCCAAGCCAGTTCCTTCATTGTGTAAGCTAAAGTCTTAATGATTCTTAATGATGAGCTTCAGGAAAACAATACTGCACACAGTGTGGACCACAATAATTTTCACAATAATCAGCAAAGGCACATAACTAATTATATCATTAGGAACTAATGAGGCATTTGTTCAAAACTGTTTGTTGTATGAATAGGCATGACAGAAGACTGGCATAGTCAAAATGTTACAATGGCTTTGCATTCTTATCAGCGAATACCCAGTCAGAATGCCTATGATACAAAGGGAAGGATTTATTTTCTCAGTCTAAAGTGTTTTTTGGCTCCATAAAACAACAGCTTAAGGGGAATAGGCGTGGCATGATTTATGGTTTATTTACGACACTTAGTGCAAATATTTTTCTAGGATAAATACGATCCTGTTTTATCTTGTACAACCATGCATGTAGGAAAATTAAAGTTTAAGACAACATCCAAGACGTGTACAAGTAATATTCACAGTAGTCCTTACAACACATAAGCATATATAGGATTATTATTTGCTTAAGGTTGCTTAAGGTTTTTCCCAGCAATGAAGAGAGGGACACAGGAGACACCTCCAAGGCTTTGGCATGAAGGACTCTGTCATTAGGGTCCCAGTCAGTCCTGGAAGAAGGCATTTTATTTCTGTGATTTGTTTTTATTTATGTGTGATGTTAGAGATGCACCAATTGTATCGGCCAGCTATCAGTATCGGCCAACACAGCAACAGATGGCCATTGGCCGCTGGTTAGAAATCAGCTGATACTTACCATCAATAGTTCCCTTTAAAATGGTGCCCCATACTGCTTTGCACACCGTGTACTAAACAGTTAGAAAAATGTCTGCTGTGTGGAATTACTTTAATGTAGTTAGAAATGCATCTTGCAAACATTGCTCTGCTAAAAGTTCACAAGGAAGACCTACTATTGAAACATTTCAGCGCTACAAATATGATTGCTCACCTTATGGTGATAGTGAAGGGTATGAGGAGTTTCATACTGAAACAAATGAATCCTTCCCAATATAGACGGCTATGGTACTGCTGAATGATGTTAGTCCGTCTGTTAACGCAAGCATTAGATAGGAAGGGAAAATTCAGTGCAGACAGTGTTAAATCAAGATATTACTCTGAAAACTGGAGTTTATCACACTTGATCATTCCTTCTCTGTTATAAATATATCAGATGCATTGTTATAAAATATACTACTCTGGGACTTGTATGCCAGAGTTGGCAAAAATAAAAACTTTTTTCATGTTTTTGGAATGTACTTATTTTTTAATTTATTTGGGCGGAGTGTCACTTCAAATATATTTAAGTAGAACTTCCTAGTCAGTTTATGACATGCCTACGGGTATCTGCCAGAAATTTCCTTATTGGTGCATCGCTAGTACCCATCACTGAGAACATTTTCAGCATTTTCTGCCTTACTGTCAGAGCACTAAGAATTCCATTGACGTTATGGTTCTTAGTTACGGAACCTGAAATGGTCAAAGAGCTGGCTGAATGTTTTGCAAAAGTACATGTCCATTCTATGCAGAACTTTGCAGAATAATTTGGAATAGAGCGCTGCACAGGGATATCTATTCCCATTCCCTTCCATCCCTGCAAACATCTAAACCGTCCTCACCCTGTCCCCGCATGGACCAAAACTGACCCAACCCCATCCTAGTGTTCAGTGACACACCTAGAGCATCTGCTGCAGACCCTTCACTTTGTCATATCCGTATATGCATTTAAATATCTTGTTAAATTTCTCACCTGCAACTTTGGATTACTCAGACCAAAATACCCAAATATTTTTATTCTAGCCAAGAAAAATAGCTTGGAACTGATTTGAAATTAGTGTGCATAGTAGCATGTTTCTTGTGTATTTATATGAATTCATCAGCCCAGTACAGCCTAGGCCAGAATCCCTCCAGCTGGTGTTAAGGTGAGAACAAGTAATTTAACAAAATGAAAGGACATAGCAGATGGGCCTAGAAAATTTATATGCAAATTCAATCTCATTACTGTAACCCGTTATCATCCTACATTTTATTACCATAAAGATCTTGCGGTTACTGCGGGGAATATCTTTTACCCCCATGTTTGCTGAATTACCACTTTCCCTATTCCTATGCAACCCTCCAGTTTGTAACGGTCAGTGAATGTATAACCGATGCCATAGCGAACCTCTGGCCAATGTCTTTTCAGGAGTAGATGATGCAGAGTCAGAGTGTGGACTGGACACAGGAGTAACATTTGACTGGACGATTCGTAATGATGAAGACGGGCCACCACTGCACGAGCAGCTCAATGAATTGCTCTCAGTGGTCTTGGAGAAAGCAGCAGTGGGCGATACAAGTGATTCACATTCAAAATGATTACCAGTGTAATTACCACTGATTAACAGAGTTGATTATATATGTGAACAGTCTATTTGGTATGAATGTTTGGCATAACTAACTTTTTGTCAGTTGAATAAAAACTTTGTGTAATTACAACAGAAGTCCACCAGGTGTCAATGGCAGACCTTTCACTAGAGGTGGGGCAAGACCGCACAAGATAATGGAAATCAAACACTTGTAACAGTCACGTTTCGGGATGTTCTGAAACACAGACGACTTCAAAATTCTCACTGCCAGTCTGACACCAAAGAGGACTGATGGCTCCGTGAAGCACAGAGGTTCAGGTACCCAATGCTACATTACACTAACACTGGAAGTCTAATTCACTTAATTTTGTAACTTCACTACTGCCTCTAAACAGCACTGAATTACAAATACGTACAATGTGCATCTATGTCCATAAACAGCAAATCAGTAACATCTTAAGATAAATATAAAAAGTCTGGTATATCAATAAGAATCATGGTCCTTTATTTAAAAATCACTTGTCCACATTCTCCTTTGTTGCGATTACAATGAAATATTGACCGTATCAAAATGTTTACATCTCCAGCTTGGATGTTCCAGTTTAAAAACAAGTTTTTTTCAGTTTATTTAGCAGAATAATCACTCTTCACCCTACACTGAGAAGTCAAAAAAAAAAAAAAACACTTTGCAAATGCATCTCCCTTTAGCTTTCAATTGTGTTCCATTTTGGCAGTGGTATAGTTTGATCATTTAATACCCACCCCCTTAATAGCATATTAGAGGCAGAATTTGCAAATTTGCATAGTGTTCCAATTAGATGAGGATTCCCAAGCTGTGCTTAAACTTGCCCACCCTTAAGTCCACCCTCCTAAGAGGAGAAAGTTAAAAAAAAAAAAAAAAAAACCGTTAGTAAGTACAGCAACACAAAGTTAAACAGGCCCTTTTACAGGGTATGACTTAGTATTTAAAAAAAAAAAAAATTAAACTGTCTTGTAATAGACAAGTGATCCCCATACAGACCCCTGCATTTCTAACAACGTAACATGTACAACTAAGATAACACATTCATGGTCCCAGTCAACTAAAAATGGAAGTCTTAGTTGTAATACAAAACAATGCTGAAGTAGGAGCGTAGGGTTTAAGAGCAGGAGTTAGAGCGAATACGGTTTCAGGGGTGCCAAAAACGAAAAAACTCTGGAATGCATGTCTTGGTCCCAAAATTATGGTCAACATTTGCCAAGTAAAACAACCAAACAATTAACGATGTTATCCCTCACAAATTTACACCAGTGTGATTTTTCACTGCACCAAAGGTATGGTTCAGCAAGATAAGCAATAATTAAGACTTCTGGTGTCACCCAATATTGGGTACGACACTTTAAACATCTGATCACACCATAAATGGGATGTTAACAGGATCAGGCCTTGGTCCTAATCAGAGGTGCGCTTTCAAGATTAGGGATTATTTAGGTAGAAAAATAGGTCAGGATTCTGATAGGATCGAGGACTTCTATAACCGCCACATCTACCCCTGGCCCCATCCTATCGAAAACTTCACTCAGAGACAGAGTGGTACAGACATTAAGAATTAGGGTGGAGGTGGAGGGGATGGCAGGCTGCAGCTACATTCAGAAGCTGTTGAGATCCTGCAAGGTCTGGTCCAGAGTAGCATGGATCTTGAGGTTCTCCTCCTTGGCAGTGGCCAGGCGCTCTGAAATGGATATCGCGGTGTGAGAAGTTGCAGATGGAAAATCAAACACACAATGTGAAGCCAGACCAAGCGAGCCGGAGTATACCGGTGAAGGTCGACCCAGAGAACAGGAGAAATGCTTCGCTAAGCCTGGAACCTATACACCAGACAAAGGGTGGTCCAGGTTGTTCGGAACCCCGGGTTCATTCCAGAGAGCTTCGCTCGGCCTTGTCGTTGGGTGCTTCTTTGGATGAGTCTGTGTTCCTGGTCCCGCCCACTATTACGTGTCATACCTCTCTGTTCTGATAGGTTGGTTCCCATTTCCTCTTTTCCTTTATAAGCCCTGTATTCACTCTTTTTGTTCCACTTGACCCTAAACTGGGACATAATGTCCTCGAAGAGCTGTGGCCCTCATTGCATCCATTCACGCACAACAAATGGAGAATTGTCAACGCCTGAAAGCAAAATCTCGACTAACTGACTACCACGGCCTGTCCTCGAGTCTCATTTCATTACATGGGGAGGATGAGTAGCTCACTTTGAGCACAAGACTCTTATTACACTGAAATTACATTCAGGTTTCTTCTAGCACTGTGAATACAGTGTCAATACCAGGAATGGGGAAATGGAAGGAATGACCAGTGATGAAATGGAAAGAAAAAAAAAAATGTAAGAGGGGACCCCTAGTGTAGGTTTTTCCAAGCATTTATATAAAAACTCATTTGCATTAACCCGCTGATCCAAGCACTGCAGCGCTACACCAGAACTTAAACAACAATTAAGGGATACATGTCTGGGAACACTTTTTTTTTTTAACCGTTTGCACCTTAGTGTGTCCAAGACAACCCAACTTCTTCTTGAGCAGTTCTCAATGCATTAGCTTATATAGCATCTGTTGCAGGCCCTACACTTATATAGCCGTTACAAACTGTTGAGTCAACTAGTGTGCGCTCATGGCGTAATGTGACCACTTTAGAAGTAAGGAACATCAAACCCCATTATGCAGTGTGAAGATGGCCTACAGACCTGTATCTGGACAAGTCAAAGCTTTAAGATAAAAGTTAGGGACGCATTTTTGTTTTGATGTCTATCACCATTTATCATCTTAAATATCCATAACATAGCACTACAGTGACTACAGAGATTATTAAAGGACCTAAATAACGACA
The DNA here is from genome assembly GCA_026784285.1 of Stomatorhinus walkeri. NCBI lineage: Eukaryota > Metazoa > Chordata > Actinopteri > Osteoglossiformes > Mormyridae > Stomatorhinus > Stomatorhinus walkeri. The sequence goes on from JAODUD010000134.1 coordinate 14,068,114, forward strand.
CACACAGATATAGCTCCTGTTTCAGTAACTAGTTCTATGACACTTTAGTCAACCTGAAACAGAAGCGCTGTCCTTTGCAAGAGGGATTATGATGTAGCTAAACAGCTAACCTGCTGCAGAACCACCTTTCCTTTTTTGAAGAGCATTTCATTATGAATCTCACCTGTATATTGCATGTTCACCAGGGGTCTTAGAGGAACTGTGGGCACCTGTTCCACAACCACAAATGTTCTGTAGATAGTTCCTCTGTAAAACCCATTAACGACTAATGCAGTGTGCCTCGCAACAATGCAAAACAAAAGGGTTCAACAACTCAAAACTCTAGTCTAAGCACATGACAATATGGCTGTCATCAACAGCTGCACTTAAGTCACCGATATTCAACCCAAGTGGGAAGTGTGTGGCTTCTGCAGACCGAAATGTCCAACCGAAGCGATGGGGCTCCTTCAGCGCCGCCAGCTTTCACATTCTTTATTATGTTGCAGGGATACACTGGGTTAGTACCTCCGGCCCTGCCACAGGTGTTTGAAATGCAGTAGTTCGTGTGTACCTCCGCAGATGCTCCAATTTCATTTTCCGATGTCCTATGGAGGCACTGACCCGGGAAACTGGAGTGACAGGACTGTCTGGAACTGGACTTTATGGGACTTTGATTGTGGATATGGATGTGAACCTTTGTAACAGGCTTAAATCTATTATAACCCTAGAATGTTGTTTCATAAACGTCTATGCACAGATAATGTAACCTAATCGATATGACCTGCATGTAGCACTATTCTTAGATTCCATGTACATTAAGGAATTGACTCATCATTACTATACTAAAAGTCAATCCAGTAATAAATTATTTAAGGGTCTTATATATTCACCTCTAAATGAACCTGCTATAAATAAAGCTGTCTGCTGAATGCAGAAAAATGTATAGTTATAAGAGGCACCCCAGTTACAATCCACATGTAGGGACATAGATAGATAGTGACTCTCGGACGGGGAATATGAACTTCACATACATCGATACAGGCCACAAGAATGACACAACCGCAGACAAGACAGCAAAGTCAGTTTGGCTTTTTTCCCTCTAGATTTCACTTGATAGCAAAGAGACAGTGACAGGTTTGGTGTGGACAGCACAGAGAGATGGAAACAGGGCAGCCAGAATTCAGTAACGCTGTGATACAGCCGGTCAGCTGCTTCGGCGTCAGGCAAAGGAAACGAGGGCAGAAACAAAGATGAGGAACGAGGTCCGGTGGGGAGGGCGGGGATGGAGGGAGGGAGTTGGTCGGGATGGTCATGGCGGAGAAGAGCAGCCGTGGATACAGGACAGTAAGATCTACAAAGTCCTAAAGTGGTGGAAATGGTGGTGGGGGGCAGGCGCCGAGGCGGAAGGTCAGGCTGAACGAACGTGAACTCGGACCCAAAAGGGCGTAAATAGGCTTCCCCAAACTTAAGACTCCAGCTTATCTGTAATAGAGAAGGGGAACGATAGGTTTAAAACGTGGCTGTACTGGAAGAGAAGAAGCCCAATGCAGAGCGGCTCATGCATGTTAAAGCCAACAGCACTCCAGCATGCGACACCGGGGGTCGGGCGGCCAATTGTGGCGAGTTTAACTGTTAGCCACGCATAGTGCGCGATTTCACGGGGGGGGGGGGGGATAGCAGCTGAGGAAGTCGCTGGAGAGCCGTCGCTGCTCATTTAATGTGTGGGCGAGTCCAGGGCCGCCGGGCGAAGGCCGGTCCGAGGCCAACACTAACGGTGTTATTGCCGTTGCCAAGGTAACAGCCAACAACATCTAACTTAGGAAAAGCACGCGAGGAGAAAGGGGAACCTGAAGATTGGTGGCGTTCTTTTGGTTCCAGCAGCTTAGAACGGGTGTTCATAATCCAATCCACACGTCTGCACGCACTGCAACACGGTGGGTCACACACGGCCGACAGCCATTCAGCCACCACGCGCAGAGTCTGTCACGTCAATCATGCATGTATAGCGACACACGTCAAGGCGGGCAGGGACCACAAAAGAGTGCGTATTTACATGGAAGTCATGTCATTGAGGGCATGGTCCAGCTCCTCACTAATGGCCTTGTACTTCAGTTTCTGGGCATACAGCTCGTCTATGGGGGAGAGGTATGGAAAAAGAAGAGTGGAGAAGGCAACAGCGGACGAGCATCAAAAGGATAATGAAGGGCGGATGAAAAGGAAAGCAGAGGAACGGAAGGGCAGAGCACGAAATGACATACCTTCCAGATCGTCGATGGTCTTCTCCAGCTTGGCCACCGACCGCTCGGCAAACTCGGCGCGGGTCTCGGCCTGGAAGAGCACAGAGGTGGCGCATTAACGCGGTTTAACGTCATGGCCCGTCACCCCACGCCCTCTCAGTGCTGCCAAGAACGGATCGATAAGCAACTGCATATTCGACTCCAACATCTGGTTTAAATCCATTAGAGCAGCACACGGCCGAGAGGCCGGGCAGCACATTCCACAGATAACAGCAGCCTTGAAGCTGATGAATCCTTACGGCTCTAGTTAAACCACTAAAGCAACTAGCAAAATCCACAGAAAACGCTTAAATCTGCCCTTAAATGTGCCTGACGGATAAACCAGGGTCTCCTAGTGGCTTGTGTGCTTACGGTTAACTTACTGCATGAATGAGAAAGATGTTCTCACCTCTTTCAGCTTATCAGTCAGGATCTTGATCTCCTCCTCATACTTGTCCTCCTTTTGGGAGTACTGAAAGGGAGAGAGGCTATTAGAGAACTTCTCCCTCGCTGAGCTCATACATGCTAGACCTTGTCCAGCATTACAACAGCAAAGGGGATTAAATGAGAGTACAGACTTGTCTTTGAGATCCAACATTAGCGATTCTACCACTGGAGTTTCACAGCGGCTTAGGAGACAGCACAGCTTGGTTCATCGCCTAACCTGCACATCAACACTGGAAAGGCACAGAAACACCCAAGCCTGGTACCTCTGACAATAGCAGAAATAAAAAAAGGGAAATGGATCTTTCAGATTTGATCTCATTTGTTCTCTCACTCAGAGGGGGGGGAAAAATGTCAGGCTGTGATCTCACAACCCCCCTTTTTTAAACAAGGCATAAAATGCCCAACAGCTCCAAAACCAAAGCCTCTTTCTAAAGTCATGATGCAAATATTACAGAGCAAGGTCAGACTAAAAAGACAGAGGTACAGGAATGTACAGGATAGCAAATAACTGGGAGGTTCACACGCAGAGCTTCTCTGGAACAGAGAAGCCAAGCATATCTTCAGAAAGGACTCTTAAGACTGTCGCTTAACATGGAGCTGCACATGGGACACCCTCTGCACTCCTCACACGCCGAGCGATGGCCTGAAAGGGCCTTTCTGCCAGCCCTGAGTAGCCGTGCTGTTGCACGCTCCATCGCGCAGCATGCCGTCACCCATGGGCGTGGGCCAGCATTCCTGCAGCTGCACGGCCGGGGCTGTGGCTGCATGAATCACGGCCGAGGAGCGTCATGCGAGGCCGCTCGGCGCACGCCCCCCCCACCCCACCCCACCCCACCCACCACCAGTCGCGCGGGGTCGGCGGCGACAGCGAGGCCGACAGACTGGTTTTACGGCGCGCTTCCCCCTTGTAAAATCGGCCTCAGAAGCGACGTTTTCACGAAACGTCTGGAAGGAGGGTGCTTCCAGCTGACGCGGCGCCTCAAGGCGGCCGTGGAGCAGGCTGAACAGGAGCTCACGCCCTCTCCGCCTCAGCCAAGGGAGTCGGAGTCACCTAGTCTCACAACCTACTTCTGGGCCCTGAACTGCAAGATCAGCATTCACGCACACATCCAGGTTCAAATCATCCTACCCGAAACATACAGCGGCTACTGGAGGAAATACAACCATGGTGCAAGTACACCAAGCGATAACGATATTAACCACACAGACTAGCATGCACCTGCTTTTTTTCTGAAGTAGCTCATATCTCGTTTGTGCAGCTTAGTTGGCCAGGCCACAGTACCCACAAACCAATACTCTCCCATCCGCTCCAATCCAGCAATGAAGCAGAGGCTCCAAGTGGGTATTTACTGTCAGTTTCAAAAAGGCCAGCATTCAGACGGGAAGTGTAACCATCTAGGGAATCAGTGAGCCATCTGTTAAGTCAAACAAGAACAATTATCGTGATCCCCGTTACGGCTGACTGCACAAGAGCTGGCACTAAGAGAGGAAGTGTGCAACCAGGCATGCGGGAGAGGACCCCTGCACTGTGCAGTTACACAGCAGTGGGGGGTGGGCATAATTCCAGGATGCAGTAGTTCAGTGCCCTTCATCAGAGTCCATCATTTGGCCGTCGGGTGACGCAGGGAAAAATCCACAGGACCAGTAGCGGGCGGGTCACGCACCCGCGCATGCAGATGGCCCCCCCCTCGCCCCCCCCGCCCCCTCCTACCTTCTCGGCCTGGGCCTCCAGGGATTTTAAGTTATTCGTGACATTTTTCAGCTCCTCCTCCAACTCGGCACATTTGCTGCAGTTTAAAATTTTATGTTTGTTTTTTTTGTTTCAGCAAAGGGTGGATGGGTGTCGGGGGGGTTGGATGAAGGAAAAAAAAAAAAAAAAAGAAGAGGTTCAGAGAAGAAATGATTGAAGAGAAAGGAAAGAAAGCATGAAGTTAACCCATAAATACAACCAGGGATCTACACCATCAGTCATTTCTTACGGAGATCTTCAAAGCAATTCCAGTTCTTAAATGTAATGACTGTTTGAGTTCTAGATTTCCCCAGACTTGGCTACAGTTGGGGGCAAACCAAAGGCCGTAGAGACAGTGAGGAAGAGTTGACATGGAGACCGGGAGGACAGGAAGCTAGCCTGGTGTCACGGCATTATAGCACGTGATGAAACTTGGAAGCTGAGAGGAGGGGGATAAAAAAAAATTCAGGACAATGAAATGGGACTCTTGGCAGAACAGGAGAAAGATACAGATGGAGGATTCTGTTCCTATACGGACCGGTACGTGGCAAAGGACGCATTCCTGGGCACGGCAGAAATGTGGGTTAACTCATGCAAGGGGTGGAGGGAGGAACGGGAGGTTGGAGGTAGACAGGCAGTAACATGACCAGGAGGGCAATGGGAAGAGGCAGGTCTCGGGGCAGGGGAGGGGCAGCCCAATCCTGAGAAGTGCGTCGGGGTCTTGAAGGTGGTCCCCTAGGCTGTCCAAGCCCTGCCCCCACACAGGGCCACGCCCACCAAACAACCCCAGCTCATCACAGGTGAGAAGAGGTCTGAACTTTCCCCTTTAAGAAAAGCTTATGCAGGGGTAAAATGCAGTAAGGGGTTATACTCTCCTCACCTACTGCTTCGGACACCCCCCCCACACCCCAAGCAGGATCAAACGCCCCTATCACTTCCTTCTCGGCACAGCGAGGGGCTTTGGGAAAGGAACAATCTGTTGTGTCCCTGCAGATGGAAATGGGGGCAGTACCTTGTCCTCTGAGGCCTGCAGACTCTTCAGAGATTGGTCGAAACCCCTCAGCTGTTCCTCCAACATCCGGGCTTTGCTGTTAGTGGCGTATGGTCACATGACAGAAGCACATGCAGAGTAGGTGGGGGGGGAGAGGGTGTACAACATTTAGGGAATCTACCCCCCACAAACATGCAAACATTAGAAAGGGCAGAGGGAAAATTATACTGCATTCCCACTTTTATGCTAATATTCTTAATTTAGGCCTTAAAGAATATACACAGTGATTACATCTGAAGTGAATTAGCTCAGAATCCTCGAGTCCTATGAAAGCACTTTAGGTAAACGGCATCTAATGGGCCTAGAATGCAAGTTCACTGGTGTGGATGTTTGACAGCAGAAGCAGGGAGCAGCCAGGTATCCATAAAAGTGGGTTTGCGCATATCTTGGAACACGAGGGATGCAACCGTCACATGCAACGAAAAGAAAAAAAAAAGCCCTGACAGTCTGTGCCCCTCATATCTTGGTCTCCACGACACCTCTTTCTTACCAAGGCCCCGCAGTGCAGATCCACAGCCTCGTTTTCGATGCGTCGCCATGACGGCGGCATCGAGACAGACGGCGAATGGAGATGCGACCGCTTATGCAACCGTGCCTGCGGGTCCAGCCTCGCTCACGGCAAGTGCAACTGTGTGTGTGTGTGTGTGTGTGTGTGTGTGTGTGTGTGTGTGCAGTGCGCGTCGCAGTGTGACTCACGCCTCTGCCAGCTCCGCTCTCTCCTCCGTACGCTCCAGGTCTCCCTCGATGATTACCAGCTTACGGGCCACCTACACACGAGTTTAAAAATACGAAGAGACGCGGGCATGTCATTCTCCCGACTGCTGCCGCACGCCGAAAGCCGAAAAGCTGGGCTGGGACAGAGGGGGGGGGTAGCAGGCCAGCTCACCTCCTCATACTTGCGGTCGGCTTCTTCAGCAATGTGCTTGGCCTCTTTCAGCTGGATCTCCTGCAGCTCCATCTTCTCCTCGTCCTTCAGGGCTCTGTTCTCAATCACCTTCATACCCCTGAGCAAAACGCCAAGGGCCATCAGGGCCGAGTCTCACTACCTGGAGATCGACCGCTTCCAAATATTGCTGAATGTGGTACCGATGTCTGACTAAGGCTGTTGCGATCATGTTGCACGCAAAGTAATCACTTTAGCTGGGCGAAACATTTGCCCGGACGCCGGTTCTTCAGAACTATATGGACGCTTACTTAATTTAGTAAGCAGCCGCTCCACCGTATAAAAGAGGAATTTTGTGGATAAAAAAGGTTAAAGGTTGGTGGTGTGGTTGCAGTTTTAAGTCCAAGGATGTCAAATTTATACAGAGTACTGGGCAAATCATTAATATTTTAGGCGTACTACTAATCTGCTTACCAAACTGTCAAAGTAAAGTCAATACAGCACTGAAAAGCCGGTGTCTGGACAAGTGATTCACCTGTCATCTAAAGCTCTGGTGATTATTGCACACATGCCATATATTCATGACTACATTGCAACAAAATGACTCGGTTCTTTTGCTTGTTGTCAGGCAGCCGCCATATTCTTCAGGATTGCTTGCTAGTCTGCGCAGGTCCCATACAGTGGGCGTAACCAAAACACTACCAGAAAAATGCTATATATGGCATCACTGTACACAAACGTCAGTTTCTCTTCAGTAGGGCTACCACCCATATCAGAGACGCCGCCAGAACTTCACCACCATAGCAGGGCAGCTAACCTCTCGCTCTCGTCGGCTGCCTTCTCTGCCTCCTCCAGCTTCTGCAGAGCCGTGGCCAGCCTCTCCTGAGCCCGGTCCAGCTCTTCCTCCACCAGCTGGATACGCCTGTTCAGGGAAGCAACCTCTGCCTCGGCCTGCACGGACAAGGCGGGGCGACGTGTGGCAATGACTGCACAGTCCAGCAGACGAGTGAAGGGCCGAGAGCGAGTGCCGCACGCCAGTCAATCCCACACTACCGTCGACGGGCACTAGACCCAATTGACTGTTACACAAGGTAAGATCACAATACAACTCAAGGCTGACTAAAGACAGTCCACCCATGCAGTGACTGCCTCTAGGTCAGCCAGCTGTGGCACTCAGAAGAAGAGGAAAGCAAAATACTAAAGTGAAAGATGCACCTAAGGGATGCAGTTTTTAGAGAGCATGAAAAGGACTGAAACTTCCAACACACACAAACACACCAAACCTGTGTGGTCAGCGCATAAGTATATGCAAGCAGTCTCCACTGTGCAGAAAGTTAAGTGATGGAGGACAGTGCTGTTGCCATAGCACCAACATGCCAGTGTGCGTGTGGCTGTAAACGCTTCGTCCTGAAGATAATTCTTCGCCAACGCAATTTTTCCACCACCTCATTTGTAGACAGTCGCTATAGGGATATTCAAATCCATGCATCCCTTCAGTTTGTTCATGCCTCAGCAAACCCCCCTTTTGCCAAAATTAAACCGCAGCCTATTCTCTTTGAGGTGGTGTTAGCTAAACTACCCTTACACAATACACTTAATTAAAAGCATGGGCCACGACTGCCCATGACATCTGGACCACAAACTGTCTGCAGGTTTTTTTTTAGACCTCGAGCAAACCACTTTAGTCCTGGCATGAAGACCAGTAATTTAGCTGAAAGACCGAAAATCAGTCTGGGTCAGGTCCTCAGGTGCTTCTGAGAAACAATTCCTTGCACTCGGTGGCAAAGCAGTAAATCCTTGGGGGAACCCGTCTCCTTTCACTCGGGCAGACGGTGAAACGCGAGTCGGCACAGTGACGTCACTTTCATTCACATTCAGGTGCTCAAATGTCCGGTGTGGGAGGGGTGAACTCGGCGCTTAGGCCAAGAAAATCTGCTTTTACAATTGACCACAACAATACAAGGCATTAATGCGAAGTAACCAGTTCAGAATTATCAGTCACAGGACGACAAAAAATGCAAACACCTTACCAGTCTGCATCGTCTTCAAAAAACTCTAATCTTTAAGTCACACAAAGGTGTAGATGCAATGAGAAAATAAGTAACACACACAACTGCTTCCTCACTACGAAGAATATCCCTTGTATCACTGGCGGAAGGACGTGCCTCAATCAGCTGCCATGCACATTTCCTGCCTTTCCACAGCATGAGTCAACAGGACATGCAGTCACCTCGCAAGCTGCCATGTTCCTCAGCAGCTGGAGCTCTGTTCAAGGACACCCCCAAGACGACCAGACGAACCCTGCGGCCATCGGTCATAAGTCAACCACACAGTTAATTGTTCACCTGTCAGCACTGAAAAGCCCAATATTGTTAGGGGCATTTAGATATTTGTGTTCACTGAACTCCTTTCTGCATCTTGGAAACACCTGTTATTTGTTATGAATAAATGTCTGCTTAAAAAGAAATCCGAAGTTGACCAGCTACTCTAACATCTACTCTATAGGTTTACGCCCCCATGTGGAGGACATTAAAGATACAGGAGCTCAGGAATGCACGTGCACATTGGTACATGTTCACCTAGATCTGATACTGATTACACAAGCGCAACTCTTTCGTTCAACCATTACTCACACCAAGACAACCGTTTAGGTAAATCACATGCCCATAAAAGTAGGCATTTTAACACTAATTGGACGTCATCGGGTATGTCGTCACGTACTGTGAATGGAAGCCTCAAGACAGGGAAAATGTCCGCAAACCCTAGTGGCAAAAATCCAGCATTTCATGACCAAAAGGCCCTCCAATTAGCAGTAACCTTCCGTACTTTTTAAAAACTAGTTCTACTCTCGATATACTGATTCGGGCACAAACTTTTTGCGAAGATATTTGCTTAGGAAGTCCCCTACACGGGGTTATCTACCAGATGATTCGCAACTGATGTTGCAGTACGAGCAGTATTACGTAATTAACCGCCATCACTGAAATAATCCCAATTCGAAGTGGATGTTTTGCGCATTAGTATAACATCTGGGCAAACTACATCCTAAATCCCAATAAATCACGTCCATCTCATTAATGTTCCCAGTTCGAAGTTGTGCTTCCTTATATTTAGCCGACTTTGGTGTCTATAGACATCCTCCATTTCAAACCAATTCGGAAAAATCCCCCAAGGAAAATTGAGATTTGGGGCGCGGGGTGTCACTGAACGCCAACCATAACATTAACTATGTTAATTATAAGAACGATGAGTTAAGTAACCAAACAACGACATCCTAATCTCATTTTAAACTGAACTACAGACAAAGATTCAATTTTTTTAAAAAAAGCATTAAAGATTGGATTTCACGTAATCTAATACATTTTTCATACACCAGAAATCCCGACCGGCCGCTAAGTTACTCGATAATTGACAAGTTTTACGCAAAAGTATAGAGATCAAACGAAGCGCGTCCACCTCGCCGGTAACTAACGGCCCATTACCTGCTCCCTGGCCCGCTTCTCCTCCTCCACCTGCCGCTGCAGAATCTCGGCTCGCTCTTCGGCTTCGTCGGCCTGTTGCTGCAGAACTTTGATTTTTCGCTTCACCGCCTCGATGCTGTTCACTCCGGCCATTTTTTTTTATTTTGCAGATGCGTCGCTGGGATTCAGAAAACTGGCAGGAGGGAGCGTACCGCGGACGACGGATGCTAGTTTGGGGTTTGAACTGAGACTGCGCTTTACTCCAGGTCACCGGTAGTCCGACTTGCCGACTAGCTGGTTAGTCGTCCGATAAGGATTTACGTACCAGACAGCAACGCCCCGCCAACGAGTCAAAGCTGAAAAATGAGAAGGCTCCCCCTCGGTGCACTCCCGGGATAACACGCTAACTTTCGCCCAGTTTACACGACGCGCTTCAGATCCTCGACGGATTTCCAATCTTTAAGGGGTTTTGGAATAGCTAATTAAGACCACACAACTTTTCTTTTATAAATAAAATAATGCCGATCGACTAGCGGGATGGGAGTATAATCTAAGATGTCTGAAAACGCCAGCCTTGATATAAACCAATCAATGAACGGAACGCCTTAATTTACCAAGGAAAACCGACACAAAAATCGAATGCAGATAGGAAGACAGCGACCTACGCCGAGCGCCACCAAACCGCTCTCGCCTTCCTCCTTTCAATCCACTTCCGATTTACTCCACCCTGTCTCAGAAGCGGAAGTGACGTCAGTTGCGACTGCGTCACGTGAGCTCGCCCCAGTATAACGTTTCTGTGGAATGTATGAATACCTGGATTCATTGATAGATGTAGGAATTTGTCCTGGTCACTATTATTTACTTCTTGACACTTTCATTTAAATTACTTCCATCGAAGTGCGCGTAGACAATTTAGTGCAGTTTAACTGATATGGAGCAAACTTTTTTCGAGTGCCGACTTTAAAAAAAAAACGACATGGATCGTTTTCACACCTATTAACGTTGTGTATTTCCGTTCCTTAACGTGTCTTTAGGTTTATATGTGGCGTGCTGGTGTTTAACCTCATGGGCGCACTGTTTCCATACGTCCCTGCCTAGATTACACATTTGTTTGGAGTGAAAACAGGCCGAGAGGATGTGAATGAAAGGGAAGTGGGGGCGTGGATTTTGGGCGTGGATTGGTATTGGGCTTGTTCGTGTGCTGTTGCTCACACTTTCAGTCATTATTGCTTCGCTTACGCTCCTTTTTTGGAAATGCGCTGACTTCCCTCTTACGCAATAGCGCAGGTTGTGACGAGAGGCAGAGGTGTGAGCACATGCGGATTTGCAACTATAATGGCTTTGTTTTAATATAAACTCCCCATTGCTAGTAAAAGAACGTGGTTTATAATGTAAAGTTTCCCGCAACATCGCTCTTTTTCAATTAAATACAACCACGCCATAGTGTCTCTTCTTACAAAATCAGACATTCGGTTGCACGCAGATAGTTGGCCAGTACGTGTCCATACGGCATTGTAGTTCAAATAAAAAGAATCTACTTTTTACCAGAATAGAAATAATGATACAGTTGAACTTAACTGTATCAACATACGAATAATAACAAGGTATATTTCGACGTGCTTAAACGTATGAACATAGTACACACAGGTTTGTAAAATTAGAACGCGTTTAGTCATTTAACTTAAGTGACTAATTTAAAACTAAAATCGCAAGAAAACAGGGAACGTCTGGTTTTCAAACGCCTTCCTTTCAAATGAATCGTTTTATGACGTTTTTTCGCTGTAAATGTAAGGGAATAACAGGCTTATATTTCTGGAGGATCACATGTATGTATTTTCCTTTCCCATACACTTTCCTGGTATATGGATATCAAGCTATCTTTGGTGCGATGATGATGGTAATACCTAACAACTCCACTAATGTTACTAATCCTTTACTTGTGAATATAGGTAGCCAGTTGGTGTCTGAGAGTGACACACCACTTAAATGAATTTAACCCCAGCAATGGCGTTGGAACAGCTGGTGGTAGACCTCGGTGCCGGAGTCGGATTACAGTTAGGGATGCTGGGTTTGAAAACATCTCAGCAGTGCAGGCTCCTTTCCTCATTGTCACTATGTCACAGCTCCGCTTTGGCATCCTGGGAGGTAGAATGAGTGGGTTTTTTCCAAAATGAAGACCGAACGCATCACACCAGTGTTTGAGTGATTCTAAAGTCTTACAGGAAGTTTAGGGTAAAGTGACATCTCACTGCCATCCCTCAGATATAAGGAGTGAGATGGAAGGGGCAACTCCTGTTTCCTTACTGATATGACGAAAGGGCCTTTCATTGGCGGGCTACTCTGTACCTCAGTTATATTTTAACTAGTAACAAAGAAATAGCCAAATGTGTGCTCTCACAAGCTTAAATCGCAATAAGGATAGAAATTATTTGCTCCCTGCACCTTTGAGTTACGATGTCATCATGTTTGGCAAAGAGAGTATTTCCGTCAGCCCAAGATAATTCCTCTTGTACATAAAATCTGGTAATTTTAGTCCTTTAAAGATTGCCTCGATTCTACTCTTCCAACCAAGATCCGTGACTTAACTGTCGGTTTCTGGGCTATAGTTATTCAATGACGTAGACAATGAGGAGTACAGTCTTGGGCAGTCTATCCTGATCTTGACCCCAAAAGAAGAAATGGACACGTTGTAGAAACACTCCACTGTCACTGTGCCCTTCAGCTATGACCTTTACTGTCACATTTGCAGTTCCTTGTGTCTGAGACAACCTGACTGCTTTAACCCTTTGTGTTGTGGCACGGGTCATGTCTTCCTGACTTTTCTATGACAAGAGAAACTAGCTGCAACAGGTGGCTTTGCTATATCCAGAGCGTACTATGCAGACAGATGCACAAAGGGCAGCGGGGGGGGGGGGGAAAGAAAGCAGCTAAATAAAAATAAAAACCTGCAGATATCTCACTCACCGGCTGCCTCACTGAGTCACTCCTATATCAGCTCACAGACTGACACCTACGTGTCCTGGTCTTACTACAGCTGCGTGAAACAGAAGCTGAATACAGAATCCTGACAGTCTTTTTCCAGCGTGGGGTGGATCTGAATATGGGTGAATAGGAGCGAAGCAGGGGGGGGTCTCTGGGATTTGGCACGTGTGGGAAACTCCAAGGTGAGAGAGTGACAGAGAAAAGTTTGTGAGAAGATTATAGTAATGTAAACGGGAGAGTTGACTGTGATTGCGAATAGGCTTAGAGTTGATGGAGAATTACAAGAGAGGGAGGGAGATGTTTAATTTTTAGTTTTCATGTTCGTTTTGCACTATATTTTGCCTGTAGTTAGTGCTGTGCTTCATAGCTTTGAGATGTTAAGTATATTTCCAGGGTTCTTACCTTTTCATGGGACCTACATATCCAACCTGTGTCAAGCCCTTCATTGACACAGTAGACACACGGAATTCATAGTTAAGTGGCGGTGTTCAGGTTTGTTGGTGCTGGGCATGAACAAACACATGCAGTGGTTTGGCTCCAAAGTAAATACTGACTTGGTTTGAAGCTGCATGCAGTAAGCTGCCACTTGCAGCAGTGCATGTCACCATGCGGCTGCATGCAAGTTGCAGTCCCGCGCAGTCACCGGGGGGGGGAGGGACTCACATCTGCTGCCTTCTTCTCTGCGATCTCCAGCTTCTCCTGCGCATCCTTCAGCGCCTCCGAATACTTGTCCAGTTCATCCTCTGTGCCCTTCAGCTTTTTCTGCATGGCCAAAAGCTCCTCCTCATGCTGGGTGGGAGATGATGGGGGAGAAAGCGAGACGGACCCAGGCGGGACAAGGAGAGAGGGGGCCAAATGTTAAAAGTGAGTCTTAAGAGTGCTGGAAGTCAGCGGAGATGCACAGCATGCAGTGGGAGAGAGACACTGGAAGACAGGACAAGGTCCTATTTAGAAGCATAAATGAGTTTGTAGCAAGACGCCCCATATTAGCTTTTCCTATAGCTGAGTGATGCTGATATAAAAATATGCACCCGGGAGCAGCAGCGGTGAAGTGTGAGCAGCACTGACACTGAAGCACTGACACTGAAGAGCATCTGAGGGGCCTGTAGACCCTCCCCACAGCGATGGCTGCCGTCGAGGCCTTCGCATGTCTCAGCCACTGCACCATGCAGATATAAATACCTCCAGTGGCTGCTCACCTTACAGTCCTTCTGCGTGCCGCCATTCTTCTCCTCACCCCTTTCTGTTTCGTGCCTATTAGGTCACCCTGTGTGAGGCTTTGCTACAGTGGAGGGCTGCCTGATGACTCATGTTATCAGTTTAGGGATCTGTGGAATGCACTGCTGCACGCAGTTGTTTGCGTGCATTTCTTTAACGTGTTAAAACTGGCGATATCTCTCTGGTTCTTTTATTTGTCTGAAAGTCTCATTATATCCTGTTTTTTTGATTGACGGTGAGTATCGAGCCTCCTATTCACCGAAAGCGCTGCCCCATCGACGCTCGTGTCTTGTCACTCTGGACATTCGAAAGGGACACAGCAGGAGGTTGCGGATCTGCTGCCTAAATTCTTCTGTCGCAGGACCTCCCTGGGCCGCAACCACAATAAAACACATTCCTGCCATTTACGCGAGCTGGTGTTAAAGAGTTCCACGTCACGCTATTAAAATGTGGTAAAAGTTTACCCTATCGGATGTGCCTGACTTGCCCCTGAATGTGCAGCTAATTTTCTGAGATGAACAGCTAGATGACATACGCATTTCTAACCTTACAACCACTATTCTTAAGTACAGACATTCTAAGATACATGATTTAAGTACGTTTTCTTTCACCCCTAATATACGCCCCTGACCTTAAAGTTCTTGTTGGGCCAAAGCGCCTCTGCAGAAGCGCAGCCTCTCCCCGTGGCCCCATCCCCTGGCCCCCATGCCGGCGGCGGCCCACCTGCTTGCTACGCTCCTCTGCGGCCCTCTTGTCAATTTCCGCCTGCTCGGCCTGGTCCAGCGCATTCTCCTTGTCCAGCTTCAGCATCAGCATCTTCTTCTTGATGGCCTCCATCTTGACGTGGGCTGGCTGGCGCTTTTAGCCAAGGAAGAACTGGAGAAGATACGGGGGGGAACGACGAGGCGAAGGGCAAACGAGGAGATGGAGGGAGAGAAGCCTGATCGGGACCCACGGAGAGCGAGAGACAGATGGACGTGAAGGAGAGAGTTCAACCTCGGACTAGTATGGATTTTTTTTATATTTATACCGTAGGCCTCTGGATAGCCCCTCCCACTTGTTAGTCCCTCCCCTTTTCTATTCTAGTCAGCCTTCAGTATTATTATTCCAAGTTCTCTCTCCCTTTTGTTGTTAATCAATCACGAACTAGAATGGTCTCTTGGCTCCAAGACCCTGTTTCATGCCACTGTCCCTCAAAGTCCCCCCCCCCCTCTTGCCTTCATAGCAGTCCCTTCGCTGTCCCACACATTCAGACCCGGAGACACTAGCTGGGCATAGTTACCGGTAAAATGATGAATGAAGTCACCATTAAAGCGTACGACTGTATAAACGGGAGGAGACTTCCTAAAAATATTATGGCGATTCTTAAAGCAATAATATTATCTGCTGTGTTTTGCAAAGTGCGTTCATGTACTCTATTACTTATAAATTGCTTGTATCGTTAGTTTTCAAATGTGATATATAAAGAGAAAAATACAGCTGCGAAAGGGGAAGCAGGAAGATGATATATAAACTGACATGAAAATGAATCTTTTTTTATATGAAATGTGGCTACTTTCTGCTACGCAAATAAGGAATGAGCGATGGACTTGCAACAGGTGGGAAAAAATGAGCAAATGCCGGAGACCCATAAAAACAGAAAGAACAGAAAGAGGCTTAAGATACAACAGCCAGAGCCAGGACAAGGCAGCCTGAACCGTGACAGCTGGGCCTGGATCTCCTGGCCCCCTGCACCAAGGGAGAATCGCATTGAAACCGCACACTAACATCCAGCCATCCCTCTGTGACTCATATATAAAAGCTGGAAAATATACGGATCCTTCTGGGATTACATCCACAAACAGTTCATAGTAATTCTCATTTCTGCTATCTGGATTAACATCAAGCTTTAAGGCTTTCAGAATTTTTTAGCATTTGAAAAAAAAAAACAAATTAGCCAGATTCAGAAAAAAATACTTTTAACAGATGCAACGTCCATAATAAAATAAACCGCTTACGAGCCTGTCTGCATGCTTCATTGAAAGTACAGACTGCCTTAGGCCTTTATAAGGGTACCTGTGAGGTATGCACTGCCCCCTTGGGGACACCAAAATTTACTACACCTATTTCTTCTCCATATTTACTGAATGATCTCAGAGTGAAGCCCATCTGCCCTGTTCAGCTCCCTTTATAGCAGCCCCTTGAACTCCGCCTCAACTCCCCCCAACAGACATACACATACAATGAGAGTAATTCTACTCCCCCTGCCTGATGGAGTCCCTAAGATGGGTGAAGCGCAGAAATGTCAGCTATGTGCCTGCTCCTGGGATATTAATACTTGTCTTTTGGCTGACATTGTCCTGGGATTAGAGTGAGTGGAGAAAGATCCACAGAGGATTTTGCCCAGTTGGTTGTCCGTAACCTTCTGTGTTGAGGGAGGGGTGGTATCGTGTTTTAAAAATGACCTATCCCACCCTGAGGGGCTGGGTCACAGCTAGTGTTAAGTGCTGCTCTGATTTCAATTAAAATGAAACTTTGATCTTTGAATGAAAAAGGATATAAAATATATCAGAAGAGAAGTGTGTCATTAACCTACCTGATGAAGTCATTTCTTCCAGCACCCCTTTGTTTAGTGTTTGTTGGCTCTCTAAACCATATCAGCTACAGATTTCTGATATCTACAGTGCGACAGCTAAGTGCTAAGAAACAGCAAATTGAGAACTAATGTCTAGTCTAAATATATACAATTTGATTTAAGTAGACACTGTTAATAAGTCAGTTCAGATGCAGGACTTCCATCCAAATCGGGACAGCCAATCAGGTGATTATCACCATTCTCCTTGATTAATTCCACCTGTCCGATGTGCCAGGCGTCCTCTATATTAGTGTATTTTGCTTTGCTATTTTCCATGGAACAAACCTCCCGGAGGTTGGACACATGTGCCAAGAAGGATTCAGTTTCTGACATTTTGTTCCTTCTCTCCCAAAAATGACAGTTTCACGTTCGTTTTATATTCGTTTATTGAAAGGCTTTAATTTGTCTCTTTACTTCAGTATTCACATCTACCCCCAAAAGAGGCGGAATCCCGTAATAATATCCCATTTCGATGCAGAGTAGGACAAAAGGTAAACTGGGACAGTTATGCTCTTCATGCTCCTGTGGTCTATTACGCTGTGCCAGTTTACCAATGTCCACTCTACCTTTGCCATGTGCTTATGTTCACAGAGTTGGTCAGACTTTCCCTTATACAGTACACACCAGAGGTCGGAGTTTGTTAGAGGAATTGATTCTAGGCATTTAAACCAGTTCAAATGGGCCAAATACATCTCAGGAATTCTATAAGTCTTCAGCACCACACAAGGCTAGAAAGGCCTGCTGAAGTTCTCCTTTGAAATCTTTCTGTCGGGGGGGGGGGGGAAGAAAGGACAAAATCAGCAATCTGTAATCAGGATTGAGAGCTTAGATGTAATAATCCTACATGCATTTTGATTATCTTCATGGAAACATGGTGCCACCATTGTTTGATCAAATTAAGTAGGTGACTCAAAGTAGAAAGGAGAGCTGAAGGTTGTGCACTTCCTGAAAATAACATTTTCAGGGGGGGAGGAAAAAAAACAGAGAGGAAAGTCCCCTACGATTGAGGATGTACCTCTTGTTTACAAATCTAATTACCGTGAGGAAGCGGAGAACAGGAAGAAGAGGCAGGAAGGAAAGGCACTGAGCACTGAGCACAGGAGTCAAAAAGTACAGTTATCTGGACCTCTGACCTGCAGGGCTGAGTAGAGGGAGAGTCCAGCCAGCCGGCGGAACTCCACCCTGATGCTGAGCAGGTCTTCCTCACAATGCGACACCAGAATGCCCCTTACTACAGAACTTTTCTACAGGAGACACACATAAACTCAGGAAACACAGACTAACGCACCCCCAGGAAGAGCATAAACGAGGAAGGGAGCTCAATGTCCAGGCCCCTCACCTTCATGTAGGTCTGCAGACGGTGTGCCAGGTACAGAGGGCTGTTCTGGATGGACTGCACTGTAGAGGCAGATGGTCGTATGACGACGGACAAGATTTTCACAGGCCCACACATACACACACACAGCATTACACTCTCACCTAGAATGCGGAACCCCAGTTTCAGATCCCCAGAGAAGTGATTTTGTATCACTTTTTCCACCAGGACCCCCTGAACACGCTCCCACTTGGACAACACTAAGAGAGAGACAGGGGAGTCAGTAAGTCGATGTGTTTACTGTGCTGTACCTACGGTATGTGCTTACTGGAGTTCTGCTTACACAAAAATGTTCTGAGAGCAGAACAAAAATGATTGGTTCAAACAGAGACCCAATCACATTGCAGAAGAGGTGGATTCAAATAGCTAGAGGTGGTGGGACCAAGCAATTAAATGTCATGGTCCTGCCTTCTTTAGATGCTTGGACCCACCTCTTCTACAATCTGACTGGCTATCTCTCAAAACCAATCATTTTCTTTCTGCCCTCAGAACATTTTTGTGTAAGATAAACTCCAATGAGCATGGTATGTCCCATCTGGACGCCATCAGCTAACAGACAGACCTCTGTTAAGATGTTCTGCATCTCGTGTGGTGAGCACCTTGATCCAAGGCGTCATGTCAACTTTCTTATTGCTGCAGGCAGAAGTCAAAGTCTATGGATGTCAACAAACACAACAGTGCCATTGCATCACCATCAACACAACTAGAGATGACACACTTCCATATTTGCACAAGGTGAGTCCCGCTAACGTTTCCATGTATTCCAGCATAATTAGTATTTAAATTCTCATCATCTGTCTACAAACTATGATTCTTATGTAAAGCGTTTATCTTCGTTTCATGAGAGAATCTGTAAAGCACAAACCGTAGGGTATAAAAGCTATTAAACAGTATGAGGGCTGTTACGGGATTATCATCTCGCGCACGGTGCCTGAACTTTAGAACATATCTCTGAAGTGACTCACGTTGACGTCTCCATCAATGAGCTCATAATCAATTACTCCCTGCTGGCTCTCCCGCTGTTTCTGTGGGTAGGAGAGATCAGAACAGTGATTCTCACTGGCAAAACATCTCCAAAAGAAGTAAAAAAAAAAAACTTTTTTCCCTGGCAGGAGACACAAACATTAAAAGCAAATTAATACAAATTTACAGCAGTAAGGATGTAAAAAAAAAAGTGCTTAAAGCACTGTCTTTATAGTCTTTGCCAGAGTGCAGCTGACATAGCCACAGTGAGGGGGTGCCAGGGTGGGGGGAGGCGGGTGGTGATACCGTAAGAATGGCTAGAAGTAGCATGGTGAAGTCTTTGCTGGTCTCACTGATCAGATCATTCTCCAGGTATCGATCAAACTCTGCACCAAGAACATGACTTGGGTTACTGTGCCCGTTTCTTAACGTGAACTCGCCTATGCAAAGCTGTACATACACAGCAGTGTATTGCAATACAGTTACCAAATTTCATTCCACAAAAACCGTCAAGTGAAACTGAGTTTTATTCATTTGACGACAGATGCAGAGTCAGACACGGGTAACGCTATTTTCTTCCACTCACCCTGCTTATAGGCGATAGTAATGTCTTTGAGCTGCTCTGTCGATCTGGTACACAGCACCTCCAGTAAGGTCTCTTCATCTGTACCAAGGCCCTGTGCACACACAGCTTCAGCCCTTATCCTGAATCACTTAAATACCCACCTTCCCTTCTCATCGGTAACACTGTCTAGATGCCTCTACACATCTCCTCGTTGCCACATCTCCTAAGTCATTTGCTCGTTGCCGCTTAGTTTTGCCATCTGGCCGTCTGCCTGTGGCTGCCCGGCGTCCGTAGGCATCCGCCCACCTGCCCCGCTCCACCTTTCTCACCTCCATGGCCTGCCGGAGGCGGTGGGCATCAAACTGCGAGGGGGTCATCATGAGCCCCAGCATCAGGTCCTGCAGAGCCCCTGACAAGCATTTCTTCAGAATGAAACTCATGTCCTGGGGTTGGATGAAGCAAAGACAGGGAAATGGAAGGTTCCATTCCTTCTCGGTGGGGGTGTCTTGAGGATTATGTGTTTAGTATAGAATAAAATAAGCACAGCTTCACCTTCCCCGTGAGGCTGTGGTAGGCCTGAGCGATGAGCTGTCTCTGTGCATTGGTGCGGTTGGTCAGGATCCTCACCAGGGTGTTCCCATCTGAAACGGCAACCCCAACATAACTACCCTGCTGGAGCCTGTACCATAGAGCCAGATTTCTTACTTAGCTGGATAACATGTGAGATTTAAGGCAGTCTGGGCTTAATATTGTACCCACATTTGGCTTGGTTGCCCAGGCGTGATTGTTGCCCCACTGGTCTGTGCTTAACGAACATGTCTCAAGCACAGCACAACAGAGTTCATAATTAATGTCCTTATTTTGCGGCGCGATTACACATGGTCCTTCGTGAATTTATCTAGTATGCAACACAGTGATTTTCAATTGATTACGCTGCATGTATAAGAAGGTAGTCATGTATTTTATCAAATCAGTCTCACCGTTGACGTGATGCCTGTTCCGTGTTTGGGCACAGTCAGCGATCACATTAGATGCGTACGGTGCCCAAATCCAACTGAACTGTGCTCAGTCCCACTTCTTTAAGTGAAAACCATTTAAACTGGGATACCTTAAATCCAATAAGTTATCTGGCTAAGAAGGACATTCAGCTTCGTGATACAAGCCCCTGGTTTCTATGCCTTCCATAGCCCAAAATAATTATCACATGGGCGTAGAAACAAATGCTGAAGCAGAAAGGAGAAACATAGTGAAAGGCATAAACCTTGCAGTATCACTAGCGAAGCACACCTCAAGTCACAATGGTGTTGCTGTGTGAGGCTGTAATTCAACAGAAAGTTGATCCATTATAGGAAATTATACTACAAGAGACGCTCATGTGAGTTTTACTTATAGAAAAATGTTCTGAATGTTCATGTTTCAGAACGTTGAACGGTTATCTCTCTTGACCACTCAGATTGTAGAGGAGGTGGGATCAAAACATCTTATTGGTTAGTCTCCTCTAGTCGCTTGGACCCACCTCCTCTACAATCTGATTGGTTCAGCCAGATAACCATTCTGCCTTCTGCTCTCAGAACATTTTTGTGTAAGTAAAACTCCCACAAACATAAAACACACTGTACCTTTTTTCTCCAGAGCAGACTTGATCTCTTGGGCGTCCTTCTGAGGATTGAAGCCAGGGAAAGGCCGGACGGTGCCCAGGCTGCCCCACCACATGTCCTTAAACAGAGTGGAGATGAGGCCACCGGAATGGCATTTCACAGTGGCAGGAATCTGATATCATAGCCTCTTAGCCAGCCAGACAGAAGGAAAATGAGAAGGGAAAAGGTAAGAAAATGGAAAGAAAGTTACAGAGTAAACAGTAATGGACCGATTGAAGTCAGATCTGAGAGCTGAAAGCAGGGACACTGCTAGAGATTTTGGGTCCCATAAAAGCATATTATATCGGGCCCCCAACCCAGGCCGATCCAATTATATTCCATATTTTTTGAATTGTCTAAGCTTCTCCCCCTTTGTAGTGATTCTGGCTTGAAGACTAATAAATAGTGTCCATCCCTTATTAGGATTTATCACATTGGAGATGCAGATGTTCAGAGAATATCCAGGGAAGAGGAAGAGCTACTCTATGGACAGGAAGCAAGTCCGACTGCAGATCTCTCTCTCTCTCTCTCTCTCTCTCTCCCTCTCTCGCTCTCATCATAGCAACGTACACACAGGAAAGTTCAAATGCATCCGTGTCAACCAAACATATATGGCTATTCACACTAATGAACCGTTTTAAGCAACTTACAGTCTTAGCTGGGGGGTTGCTGTCCTCTATCTTCAATGGGGTCTCCATAGCCTAGAAAGTCCGCAATGGAAAACCAAAGTGTTACATGCAGAAATGCATGAGCATTTTGTGAAAAACCGGTTACTCAGTAGCCACAGAATTCATTGTAAGACGCACGGTAACATAACATTATTATGGACACATTATTGTCTGTCAAGACAGCAATCTTTGCTTTAGAAATCGCTTCTCCTGGTGGGTCAAGACAGCTTTGTTCTCTTTTATTCAAAACACAACACACCTATTTCACTTTATACTCCAACAGTGGAAAATGTATATAGGCTGCATAGGCTATGTGTTTGACGATCTTCTGATTATACAGTAAATGCGGCCATTTGACACTTCAGAGGAGACATACAAAACGCATCAATCAATAAATACCAGAAATAATAAAAGAAAAGCAAAGCAAAGTAGTGCTTCTGGGGCCTTCGAGTCCAGCCCACCTCCAGGCATCCAAGATTAGTTCCGGAACTTTGAAAATGTGGTCAAGCGCATAGAAGAGCGAAGGAAATCCACACATTTGACTCGGGAGGGACTTAACAATGATAGAGACTCATTGATCCGGTCATTGATCACTGGTCCTAAAGTAATCGGTTTATTTAATGGCCAAGCAACAACAGCATTATTATTAATAATAATAATTACTATTATTAGTATTATTATTACTCCTACTACACATTCATTTTTAAAATATATAATACAGATTTAATAATTCGGCATGTGTTCTCAGCTCACAAATATTCGAACGTTTCTACAATGAAATGAGTGTGACATAAATAAACGCGCCGAAAGAGCCCTCATGCTATCCCTATACGTGATGGTAGTCTCCCCGTATCTTGAATTTTTGTAAAACTTCTATAATCAGCCTGTCTCAAATGATGAAGTGGGTCGTATCTGTGTTCGCCTTATTTTTAAGGTATTCTTACCTTTCCGTGCCTGGTACCGGTCCTGAGTGGCTGCCTGGTCCTGGTTCAGTGTGTATGATAACCAGTGATGCGTTACAGGCTGTTTGCAGAGATCGCAGGTTGCGCCGGCATGGGTGTGTCCGTACACGGGGAACCCGAGGGGGGTTGCGGATGCACTCAGCACTGCATGACTTTGCCCTGTTTGAGCAACACTAGCCCTGATATCCCAGATAAATTCTCAGGTGTTTCCGGTGTGCAACGGTTTTGACAATTTATTAAGGTCTGTTGATCAAATCAAGTTTCATCTGCTGGGCGATATATACAAGCGCGTATTTTGTAAGAGTTAAGATGTGCTCGGTAATCGATCTATACTGACAGCCAGCAGATAATTAAGATCACCATATTTACTCGTACCACCTTACGACGGCAGTCCTTGCTTACGGTAACTAGCCTAACCTAAATAAGACACCACCGTGTGAATTATTTATAATTTAAACGTTTAAATAAATTCATTTAAATTTTACATGAGGGCCTTTTTTTCCACGAAGCAGTTTTTCCTTGGGCTGTCCGTATTAAGCCGTTGTAATTCAGTCTTGTAGGCTACTTAAAATAAAAGACATCCACAGATATCTCAGTAATACACTCCCTGGATGTACCGCTTACAGCTACAGACATCAGTGCTTGCTGAGCCACACATGTCGTTGAGAAAGAATCAAAGACAGTACAAATAATTTATGTCAAATTTATAAACACAGGCCAGCCAAATAAAGTAAAAATTAAAAAGAATTGAAATAAAATTACAGCATAAAAGTATGTCAACGTTTTTTTAAACACAAAAGCATATATTTATACACACAAATACATACTTATATATAATATATAATACGATATAGAAAAGAATACTACGGTAGTTTTCTTCATAAAGCAAAACATTCTATAAATTCTGTTACTCTGTCTATTTTCTATGCTACTGCTGTTCAGAATTGAGCGAAAAAAAATGACAGACATCGGATTTGAAGATCGCTGTTGTGTCGTTAGTTCAGTCTAAAAGCTACTGGCTGCAGATGTGCAATTAAACTTAATTTTTAAAGTCAAGCCTGTAACTAAAGAGAACAGTATGGACGGCAAGAGATCTTAAAAAATAATAAGAATGAACAAAAAAGGTAAACGAGTTCACAGGGAACGCTCCTTCCATTCTGATAGTACAGGCAGTGCTATCTTCGTCCATCTTCATTAAACCCTTATACAAGCAATACAAACAGTTTTGGTTTAAAGTTGTTCTCAAAAATATTTCACAGAATTCTGAACAGTACATTGCAAAGCCCTTCCCCAATTAAAAAACCAGTTAAATCAAGCTGTCTCTCCAAAAATTATTAGAAAATAATTTGGCTTCTTAAAAGTCCTGGAGAATTCAAGTGTATCTGTCTTCAAGGAGGGCTGGCAGGTAGGCTGACTATGCGTTACCCACATAGCCTATTAACATAATAATATACAGTACAAGTTCTCACGCACCAGCCCCCCCCCCCCATTACCCTTCAGTCACTGAACCATCCAGACCATGCAGAGTACTGAGGATTGCTGGATGAGATTAGACTAGACTTTTTTTTCCCCCATCGATTATGTTACAACTTCAATTACATCACCAGTTCCCTGAATCTACTCTGGAATTAAGCGATTTCTGTGACTTTTCTCCTGTCCTCCCCCTCTTTAGTATTTTACCACTTCCCAAGGACAGAGGAACGCTAAGGCAGAGAAAGAACAGAGACAGAAAGGGAAACTAATTCAAGGCTGATTCTAGAATAGACCTAGTCTAAAATAAAAGTATATTGTAACGAGTAACTTAATATGCAATACAATATTTCAACAAATATATACCAGAACATAATGTGGTATTTGGTTCCTGGATGCATTTCTATATACAACAGGGAATGATCCAATTGCGTGTGCAGCTCAGCAGGTTTGGGTCCAGGTTGACACCAGCTCCAGTCCCAGGTTCCAGTGAGGGTTTTGCTAGCTGCGCGAGGTCTCGGGTTCCGCGTCGGCCTCACGTGGATCTGTTCCACATTCACTCTCCTCGGGGATGTCCTGAAGATCTGCACGGTCACACCACACCGTTAATCCTTAACTACTGCCTGCAAAAGCCCATGTCACGCTGCCATGGTTACACTGGCTTTTTCGTATTCCCTGTGCTTCCATTTCAAATGCATGGGCAGGACCCGCAGTGAGGAAAAGAGCGAGTTAAATATTAGCCCAGCGAAACCATCCGCCCACAGCGCAAACAGAGGGAGAGCCAGAGAGATATCGTTTTACATTCGGACACACCTACACAATACGCAGCTAGGGAGTGAAACACAGGCAGGTTAAAAGGGCAGGGAGAGGGAAGACTAAAGCTCTGCGCATAGCTTCAATTCACATTATATAAAAGTGTGTGGGCATTTAAAACACTTCAGGGCTAAAAGGGTTAGATGCTTATTGCCTTAAAATTAGCGATGTGCGTTAAATGGACATAGTGCACATGTTACAATAGTGCCAAAGGGGGAATTTTCTTGTCATGTACGATTTGTACTGATGACATTAACGTAATTACATTGCAAGATTTGACACCTGGAATTCCTGTCTCGCGTCAGAGGAATTCAAGGTAGCTGTAAAGTTTACATGATTAAGTGACTAATGAATGATGTAAGAGGGAAATTGCTCATCAGGATTTATGTAGCTTGTAAAGCAGGTCAGAAAATGCTCCGTCTGTGAATCAGGGCCATAAATAATGGTCTGAAATCTCCGCTGCTGTGATCTGCAGCATAATTATGACCACTGTCAGCAGGATGTATATGGGATGGAGGGTGTGTTTTAGCTCTGGGCTGGGATTGGCTCTCTCTCTCTCTCTCTATTATATGCAGATGCTCCTCTACCTATGAATGAGTTATATTCTGAATGGCTGTTCGTAAATTAAAATGTTCGTAAGTCGTTATTCAACATCATTTTGAGGGTATCCGCTAGTACAAAGAACTAGGGCGTTGGGAGTCTGCACGCTACACTGCTGTGTGGCGGGAGGACCGGCCAGAAGTCATATTAGGCGGGATTGGCACAGAGAAAAAAACTGATGCTGCGGACAGGAAATGGTCTGTTTTCTTTCTATTGCTTTTTATTCACTGGCTGTAGCAACAAGTAAATTTCTCCAGTGTGGGATCAATAAAGTTCTATCTATCTATCTATCTATCTATCTATCTATCTATCTATCTATCTATCTATCTATATATATATATATATATACATATATACACATATATATATATATATATATATACATATATACACACATACATACACACATTGCAGTCAGATTGATATTTAAATGACCTTCATGTTGGTGTGATATTATGTCTGTCAAAGTGTGATTCCAGTTCAATTCCTCTCCTAAAGTCACCTCCATATTTGCAGCAACCATCCAACACAACCGTGTATTTCTGACTCAACCGCTATAACTGATCTGGACATGAATGATAACAAATACATGACATGGAATGGCTGAGGAGCCTCTGAGGAGAGGTTCGGGAACTGAAGCGGTGTTCATCTAGCCGTCCAGCGAGATATCAGTAAGTGTTTTGGGGACAGAGGAAATACATGGTAGTTATTGTTCATTACTCTTAATGTTATTGTTATTAATAACATTAATGATAATATTATAATTAACAAGAATATTAATAGTAATACCGCCTTCATAGGCATGTCTAGGTGACATTCTGACCTCTAGGACTTTCGGACCGGGGGGAAATTCTGATGTCTTCTTCATCATCCGAGTTTTCATCTATATCGCTGCTCTCCTGAAGACCGTCGAGTTGGTCCTCAGACTCCTGGCTGGCCAGCGGTGCCATGGTGCTGGAATCCGCTTCACCACCCCTGCCCTAGGGAGGAGCCGGCGGGAAGATAGGAGGGGTCAACGGGTTACGGTCAAGGCCGCATCCACGGCGGTCCCTGAACTGCAGGGACGTCGACCCGGAGAACCAGCCATTGTGCCAACAAGGCGTGCCGTTTTCCATACTGTGGTATGGGTGAATCAGAATGGCTGCATATTAGCGCTGTTAAAACACACCAGCAGTTTAGATTTGCTCATGTTCTTTAATGAGCTTCGTTACACAAAAAAAGACTTTTTCGCCTGAAGGAAAAACCTGAAAAATCCCACATATTGGCTAAAAATGACTGTGATTCATGCCAGTGCATTTCCTTACACTCCTTCAGATCGCCTCACAGAATCCTATTATTCACACTGCATTCCTTTCTGATGGGTGCTAAATTAATTGTTTAAAACGCATTTAATTATGTACAGAATTTGTTCCATTGAACAAACATCCGGAATTCAAATCATCTACAATCAAGGGCCTCACATATTAGGAGTATGCAAGGCACACACAGGCCTCAGTAAATGAGAATCATTCCTTTAGGGCGCAAGCTGGAAAAATGTACACTGTACCTGTTCAGAAGCCGCATTCCCCGCATTGTCCACCGGGGCGGCGACATTGCCAGCCCTCATGTCCTTCACTTGCTTCTCCAGCTGGGCGCGGGCCTTCTCGCTGTCCTTCAGCTTACACTCGGCTGCCCGCAGCCTCACCAGCTCCTCCTGCAGGAGACTGTGCTGCCGCTGCAGCAGCGTCAGCTCCCCCAGGGTTCCTGCCGGGCCGGCGTCCAGGCCGGCGTCGCGTGACAGGGAGCGGCACAGCTTGGCAGGGGTGGAGGACGCCGGCGTTGCCGGTGCGGTGGAATTAGACGTGAGTGCTGAGGTTTCTCGGAGGCAGAGCTCCAGGATGGAGTCCTGCCTTATTACCGCCGCCTGGACAAGTATAAGAAACGGCAATTAGCACTCTGAGAGCACCGGCACGGGGCGCTGTGTGTCAGTGGGTTCCATATCTATCCTCGTATCCAGTCATGGGTTCAAATCCCACAGTCAACAGAGTGATCATATCACTGTTAAGCCCTAAAATCCTCCACGGATGCTGACTGATCCCTCCTCTTTGATTCTCACCAATGAGGATCAAGTGAAGATCGGAGGGGGCGGGACCCAAAGTGTCGGCCAATTAAATGAATAAATACATGTGACTGGCAGTGCAGCTCTCCTACTGACCTGTAGTGCATGCAGCTGCGCACTCAGGTTCACCAGCCTCTGACAAACCATCTGTAACAGAGAAACATCACCATCACTAACTGCAGCAGGAGTGTAAAGCGAAACCACCTGCTCTGTGACGGACTGGCACCCCCTGCTGCTTATAACAGGCTCCGTGCCCCAGTCACCCTGTACTGGATAAGCAGTTGGAAGATGGATGGATGGATGGATGGATGGACACTAAGGCTACTGCTAATAAAGCAGCTAATATTAGTGCCACGGATGTTCTTTCTATATACCATGTGTTTACATGTTATGCAGAAGATACTGAGAATTATGGATGTGAAGAGCTTAGAGGCAAGGTGCAGCTCTGTGTACCTCATTCAGTGGTCTGTCTTGAAGTTGGTTTCCATTCCTGTCCTGTGAAGGTTAAAAGCAATAAGCATTTTAATTGTACAATAATGGGCCGCAGAATGCATCCGGACAAGGGGGGGACGGGGGGGGAGTGCATAAAGGCATGATCCCATGTCCGTTTGCCTTTGAAAAACTCATAACCTTCTGCCTCCTTCATTTTCTTCCAAATTGTCAAGGCCTGTTCACAACGTGAAGCACGGTGAGGCAAGAAAGTGTATGTTGAGATCTGACACAACATCAAACATGCAGTCCAAAATAACAGCCGACTGGTCGATATCGAGTCACAGCACTCAGTGAGTTTTTGACATGATTTGCCTCATCTAAAAGTCAGGCTTTTGCTTGAAAATGCGCAGATACAATTCAAGCTTTAAACTTAAAGTTTTATCGGTCAGCATTAAAGTATTTTTAGTTTCCCATGATTGTTCATCGTCCCCTGCTTCTGCGGTTCATGTGTACAGTTTAGCCCAAACGAGTGCAAAGTGTTAAATTAGTACGACAGGTTAAAAGAATTAGTAGAAACGAATAGATGATGGCGGAATGTGGCAGACACGTCCGGAGTGTGAACGGCTCAGTGAGAGTGCAGGCGTGAGGATTAGCGCGCCGGCTGAAAATCAGCCGGTGGTCAGCGAGCGCGGTGACCATGGCGATGAGAGGAGAAGCCAGCGCGGCAGCTCCGTCAATGTGCAAACGAGGATTATCTCCGAGGAGGAGAGAACACACTATTCCAGCACTTACACAATACAAGCAAAACTGCATTAGTTGTCTTTTTTTTTTTTTTTTAAAAACTTCCTGGTGGGATGATGCAAGTGGGTGTGGGCGTGGGTGAAGGTGTGAATGCACTCCCTGCGCAGATGCACGGCCAGAGACAATGACAGCAGTGAACATGCCGCTTGCATTTTATTCAACGCAAGTATAATGCGATTGGCGACACAGAGTAACTGGCAGCTGCCTGTCAAACCCCAGCCTGTATGACCCCTCCATCTCACCTTGGCATCTGGGCTGCTGATATCGTGCATCCCGTTGACTGATACCTCTTCTCCATCTGCTTAAGAATAGCATGAGGGAGAATAACCACCTCAATTACTATGAACATTAAAAATAAAAATATAAAGGAAGGAGAACAACTCCCATGACTACATATAGGGGGCGCACAACAGTACGATGTATGCAAAATGAAATCTCTTTTCATTGGATGGTGCTCTGTTCTGTAGCATATTAAATGATTAGCTTGAAACACAGATACTCACTGCTCACTGGCGCCCCCGTGTGGTTCCCCTCATAGTTAGAATCACAGGATAGGGTGTCTTCGATGTTGGCCCCAATCAGAAGTTCACTTAGTCTGTCCACTGATGCAGGGAAGCAGAATTCGAACATATGAATCTAGAGATTCACATTTCCCAGTTATTCAGTAACATGCGATCAGACTTCAGTAAAAGGTCCCATCTCCACTTCTGATCTTCTGATTAAATGCACCACCGCAAACCACATCAGTCACCCCCCCTCCCTCCCCAGAGACTCCAACCGTACCCTCAACGATGGCATCCATGAGCAGCTTCTCTCCCTGGGGGGCTTGCGGGGTCTCGGCCCGGAAGATATTCCTGCAGTTGGCGGGCAGGGTGACTTCCTGACCCCCGGTCACCTCAGCCAGGTCTGAGAACAGGGTGACCCTCTCCTGCAGAAGTTCCAGCACCTCCCGGTCCTTCTGCTGAATGTCAGCTGGGAGACGGGGAGAGGGTAATGAACGGGTGGCACCACAGCATGGGAGCGTACAGGTGACGGGAGCGTGGAACCACCCCCCCCCCCCCCCCCCCCCCCGGGGGG
>JAODUD010000134.1:14107625-14120208 GCA_026784285.1 Stomatorhinus walkeri
TGGGATTGTGTGTCGGTCTTGGTTGGGATTGTGTGTCGGTCTTGGCTGGGATTGTGTGTCGGTCTTGGTTGGGATTGTGTGTCGGTCTTGGTGGGGACCAGGCTTTGACTGCCATCCTTTTTTACAATCAAAACGATTTTAAATGCACCTCACTCCTCACCCCCACCCCGTCCTTACCCTCTGCTTCATTTTGGCGCAATTCGGTAGAGTGTCTCGACAGCGGTTGTGGATGGTGACATTGCAGGCTGTAAAACAAAGCAAACCACCGGTCGATAAACAGCTAATTAATGAAACGACACAAATAAAATATGGAGACGCAGCATGACAGTAAACCTCAAGGCAATGCAAATTGTTCTGGTATCACATGAAAATGAAAAACAGAGAAACATGAAACAGCACTTTGTTTTAATCATTCAAGTACAGACATCCTGTACCAACAGAAACAATTCAGCAGGGGATCCGTCCGATTTATCGCTGGGAAAAAGGCCAAAATACAGAAAGTGAGCAATTATTTAGTGCTAAATAATGAATTTTAAAATGAACAAGTGCATTGTAATAAGACTTTCATCCATCCATCCATCTTCAAGAGCCGCTTAGCCAGTGGAGGGTCACGGGGAGCCTGGAGTCTATCCCAAGATGCAGGGGGCAGCCTGGACAGGATGCCAGTTGACTGCAGGACACACACAGGGACTGACACATGACTCCATACACTATGGGCAATTCAGATATGCTAATTAGCCTCACTGCATGCCTGTGCAGTGCAGGAAGACAGTGAAGTACCTACAGGAAACCCATGCAGGATGAGTGCTTGGAAGATGCAGCCTCACAGTCACAACAGACTGGTTGAAACAAAATCCAGCTCTGGATTTTTACTTTCCGGACCCGAACTATCCACCTTCGAGAAGTGGTTGGAACAACAAGATAAAAGCTTTGCCCCCACTTTGCAAAAACCTTTAAAGCCACACAGGAACTACCCCATCGGTAGCACCCCACAACCAGAATCAGGGTCTCATGTTCCTTTGCAGCCCAGCCCCCTCCCAGTCGTTCCTCTGTCATGCTTCTTCACTGTGGTGTTCAGCAGACAGGAAATCCCCTTTATAAATGGTTGGGGGAACACTAGGGGGATGTTTGAGATATGCTGATGTTGGCATAGGAGTTCAATGGAGGAGGGGGGCAACAGGGGGGTTTTAGACCATTAGAAACCAGCAAGCGGCAAAGTAACAACTCAGAGACCTTATATATTGGCCAAAATCCCTCAATGCCAGACATTCAGTAATGCTTTTGCAGATGGCTTCGTAGACTCCCACAATCCTGAATAACAGAAGTAATTAGGGGCCTTCCATCTGTACACACGCTTACAGAGCGTACTCACGTCACGCGCAATTATAACCCTATTCACATTCTGCATACTTGCCCGTCTTTCTCGCGGGGCTTCTACGTAAAACCCACAAAAGGCCCGGCTGAAGACTGAGCCAAAACATATATTTCAGTAACAGGGTTAAATTTATCTAACGCCCCATTTTTTTCTGGCAAGTGCAAAAGGTCCATTTAAAATGGAGACAGTGAACTGCTGTAAACGGCAGGTCGGGTGGTGGTGACCTCACTTCCTCAGAAGCTGGCGGTTGGGTGTAGGACGCTGCCGTGTAAGGAAGTCACCAGCTGAGTGTGGGTCAGATGTACATTGTGGAGACCAAATGTCCCCCATTACGTGACAGAAACCTGTTTTGCAGTCCCCACAAAGAGAAATTCAATTTTTAGAAAAATCCGTGAAAAAGAACTAAAAAGGCCAAAGGAACTGCATTCTGCTATGTTACTTAAGGTAGGTGTTACGGTTAACATTGTTGGAATTAAGGTTTTTCCCATAGAAATGGATGGACAGTCCCCACAAAGATATGAATACAGGTCTCTCTGTATGTGTGTATGTGTGTGTGAGAGAGAGAGAGACAGACACACACACCCCATCTCTGAGCCTGAGAGTAAGAGGGGGTACAGGTGCACCACTGAGTCAGCTGTGCAGGGCTGTGTGTTCAGTAGACAACTGTGCACTGTGTGATTTTGTGCTTCAGCTGGTTTTTCCAGTCGCTTTATGACCAGCAGTAGTTCACTGGTCACAGGGCTGGAGGTCACACAGGAGACACTCACTACTCGAGACCCATAAAATCACACTTGCACACATCTGTTATGGTCAACATGTGTGTGTCTGTGGATTACGTTTATATTACATTGTGGGGACCAAATGTTCCCCACAATGTAATAAAAACCTTTTATTTTGACATTGTGGGGACCATTGTGCAGGTCCCCACAAAGATCTGTGGATGTAATAAAAAAAACTAAAAATGCCAACAGTCTGGTAGTGACTCCAAATCACGTCCTGGTGTTTAACCCAGCCAGTTTAACCAGGGACCGCTCACACACATTCCCAGACACCGTCAGTGGCGTCACGGCGTCTGAGCGATGCTCTCGAAAAGATGTCATGCGCCATGGTGTCCAAGACAAATCGACAGCACTTAGACACACTTAAACTTCCACAAAAGTCAGTGGCCACTATTCATCTCTGAAACACACACACACTAAATGGGCTGTTCAGGTCCCATGTCACTATAATAACAATTGGGTTAACAACAAAATCTTTCTTGAGTTTAAAATACATCAGGAAATGATCCAGGAAAAATCTCTCCCCTCCCATGTTTAGACTTCAGTCACAGCCCAAATTTAACCATCTACAGAGACCGAAACACTGAGCTCTACTGTTCACCTACTGACTCAGTCAAGCAGAGAAAAGGTCCCTGCACTTAGACAGAGCCATGCTACTTAGCACATTGTTAGCGTGCTCCTGGCGCTGGATGCGCACATAAACCCATCAAAACAGGCCAATTTGTAAAACGAATAAAAAGAAACATGAGCACTAACAAAGCAATTTATTCCATAGTTAATTCATTTTTACTTACTTGTTCTTCTTGGGTCAAAGTAAATAAGTGTGTTTAAGGAGCCGGAAATGTATGGGAACTAGAACTGCTGTAGTCCTGTTTATTACACCGCCCCTACATCACACCGCAGCGAGTTAAACCGGATTGAAAGCCAATCTGCCGACTGATAATCCCAGGCTGGGATTATTTGACTGGGCTCCGGTCAGTCAAAGACGAGCCCCGAGGCTTGGGCTGCAGTCTAGGTAGTAATTACCATCTGGGGGATAATTCCACACATACTGACACAGCATTGTACAGTCAGTCTGTTTATTAGTGCCCCCTCCCACCATCTGTGCTCTACACATCTATACACTCTGTCCATCCTCCTCCTCATCATCATCATCATCATCATCATCATCATCATCATCACTGTCATGTATCACAACAGAGTCACCCTAAGGCACAAAACAGGAGCGGCCGATAACCCATTACTGCGCCGTCTGTACGAGACACAGAATGGTATGTGGGAAGAGAGAAGAGGGGAAGACGAAGAGGGGAAGACGAAGAGGGGAGAGTAAGCAAAAACTCACAAGGTCAACTGGCTGCCCAACCCCCCCCCCACACACACACCACCACCTGTCAGGCAAGTTAACATTACAGAAAACAGAGAAAATGAGTCTGCTTTAATAAGAGCAAAGTGTAAACTGTGATCATAGTCCATCAGTGAGTCAGTCCTGCAGCCGTCATCATCAATATGCACCGTTAGCCGACGTCTCTGTTCAACCAGTAAAAACAGCAGCGGAAATGCCTGAACGACATCTGAGAATCAGATACACAATGCCAGACCTGCATAGCAGCAGCCCCTCTTCTAAATCTAAAGAGTGTCTTTATCCATACCACCTATCTACAATGTCTCAATTAGAATAAGTGATGTCCACATTTTAAAGACATTTGACTGTGATTAAGGGATTAAACCAAACTCCTGTTTCCTGTTAAGCACCTAAATATCCAACATTCAAAGATGTGGCTGCAGAACCTAGTGGAATGAGGATGAGGGGGGTA
Organism: Stomatorhinus walkeri; assembly: GCA_026784285.1. Classification (NCBI taxonomy): domain Eukaryota; kingdom Metazoa; phylum Chordata; class Actinopteri; order Osteoglossiformes; family Mormyridae; genus Stomatorhinus; species Stomatorhinus walkeri. The sequence goes on from JAODUD010000134.1 coordinate 14,111,594, forward strand.
ACAGAGTGGCATTTAATCCCTCACACACGTCACTCAGTGCCTAGATGCCGGTGGCTGGGGGAGGGGGGTGGGGTGGCGGAGTCAGTTCACATGATGTGTATTGGGGGGAGGGAGTTCATACAAACAAACAGGTCACATGGCTCACCAAAGGACATGCAGCTGAGGTCGACGCCACAGACAAAACTGGGAAACGATCTTACTGACAGATAAGAAACAGACTGCACGACTAAAATTAGTTCTGCTGGAAAGGTGGTGCTGGGACCAGCACTATTTTTCACTGAATCCGTTACTGTTAAAATAATTAATAATGCACAGGAAAATGACGAGCGCCCCCCATCTCGACAAATTCAAAGCAGGTGACAGGCATGCGTTAACAGCCCGGAGCAGACGCCATTAGAACGCGCCGGGCTACCCCCCGTGAAGGACAAACACTCAACCACTCCTTCACAGTACAGTGCACATTCCACCCTCTGTCTCTCCTTTATTGCTATCACCAATGATAATCTATTCACCCCCACCACACGCCATAAAACCACACACACACATTCTCACAAATTTAATTATATCCTTGATCCCAAATCGATAACCCCCCCACCCCGGGCTTGAACTGTGACTTTAACGGTTAAATTCCCTGTCGCTCGGATACTCCCCTCCCCAAAGCTTATGAATAATTACCCCCCACCACCCTGAATGACTACCGTCCCACCTTCCCCTAAGCCATCTGCCTCACCTTTGAACTTTCAGATCGAAACCATCAATGTCAAGGTGCAGAGGAGTATACAGGGGGCGGAGCCACAGGGGCACTGACTGCAGCTGAAAGCTGATTGGCTCCTAGAGTGCCCACTCCCCTGTCACTCACTGACTCAAACCATGTCACTGGTTGGTGATAAGGTTGGCACCAGTGTATGAATTATGTTATCCTCTTTCGCCACTTTCACTCTGCCAAGGTGAAACAGTAACGCCGATCCAGGGAAGTGTTTGGCAATTGTCTCCAGTAGAAGAGACTCATATGTCCTGTGAAAACCATTTTGCCTCATTATTGATGATAGCTCACTTGTTTGAAGTCTGAACCGTCTAATTAGGCCCTCTGCACTGGGTACACTGGACACTTAACACAGTGTGTTTGACGCACTGCAGATCCCATGGAAATTAATCATCCTGCTCCACAGCAGTTCGGCTAGTATTCCAGTCGGGGGTGGGACCACAGGGTGACTGGACCCAGCTGAAAGCTGATTGGCTCCTAGAGTGCCCTCTCCTCTGTCACTCAACGATTCAAAGCATTTCATTGGCTAACGATATTGTTGGCCTCTCTCTATGAATCATGGCTCCACCTTAAAAAAATCCTAGAATGGCCCCAGTGTCTAAGGCTCTCTCTCCCTGCATTTTCGGAGTCTCTTTCCACCTTCTCTGCCCTCTTACCGTTGCCACTCCTGTGTCCACATACCCCCACAATCCACGTCATTATTTACCCCCTCCCGCACCACCCTCACTTGTCCCTGTGTTTGTTTGCCCCCCTCACCCTACAGTCTGCCCCCCCGCCCCCAGCTGTTCCCCAGCCCAGCGGGGGGTGGAGGCAAGCCGTCTGATCTGCTCTCCCCGCACACTGACACCATTGTCTCCGCACCAAGTGGGGAGTAGGTGGGGGTGCGAGGCAGCAGCTGACTGATGTTCCGGAGGGGCCTCGCTGCATGGAACGCCACCCACCCCCCGCTCCAAACTCCCCTGTTTTTTGTGGACTCTTTCTTCTTCTTTTGATACGTTCCCCAGAACCCCCACCCTCAGATCCAGGACCCAGCTGTTCCTTCCTTGGAGGGCGAAGCTCCTTTACTGGGATCACTGGTTTATCCAGAATGCAGATATGTTGCTGTGTGTCTGTGTTGAGATGTGTGTCAGATACCTACTGGCTCACACTTTGTGCTGAAGAACCCATGAGAAGCCTAATAACCAATGTCTGCTTGGATGATGAAGGCGTGACATTACATGGTCTTATACTTGCGTAACACAGCCCCGATTTGTACCACATTAAACCCGACCTCGAGCCCAGTCGCAGCCTTACTGCAATGCGTTATTGCACTTTGTCATTACTCAACATCTCACCCATGAATTTGTCCCTAACTTCATGACTATACTGTCACCTTCTCTAGGGTTTTTACTGCCCTGAACTCCCCCAAGCTAGTTTGCCTGTCCGTCGGTTAGCAAATCCGAGACTCATTTTGGCCAAACACTGTATTTCAACGCCAGTTGCGTCATGTCGCTGTTCGCGCAGACCCTGCGTGCCGTGCCCAGCCTGCAGAGGGCCCCCTCGAGCCGTGGCGTGCGGGATGACTCACTGGGGCAGCTGAGGGCCTCCTTGGCAGTGATGCTCTTGTTGCAGGAGGAGCACAGCGTCGTCCCAGACACGGTGAGGGAGGTGAAGAGGTGTCCATTACTGTACCTGGCCTCCCTCTCCCGCGCCTCCTTCTCTCGCTCCTTCATCCTCTCCTTCTCTTTGTTCTAAAGACAAGAAGACGAGGAGAGCCGGGGAGTTAAAAGCAAGCCACGGAACATTCCGGAGAACGCTGGACGCGGCGGGACGGAGGGGCACCGTCTCAGCTTCGCATTTACATTTGACGCCTTATTTCCGTCGCTGGCGCTCGTGTCCAGCGTGACGAACGGGGGCCACTGTGGCAGGAAATGGCAGAATTATACCGGCACTCGCTGTTCTCACGACGACAGCATCCATCACGCTCAAATCACACAGAATCTCATTGTTGGTGCTGCTGTTGCAGTGTTCAGTGGTGATGAAATGCAGAAAACCTATCCCAAATCTGAACACACGCGCATAGTATTGTCTGAACACACAGGTAATGTTCAGTATACACACAGAAAGCGTGACCAAACACATAAGTAATACTGACTAAACACACAGGTAATGCTATCTGTACATGTGGGTAATACTGGCTTAAATGTCATACAGACTAAAATCAGTTGGCCACTGCAGGTGTTCAGCTGAGAGCACTTAACATACTGGACATCAGCAGCGCGGCCCGTCACCTGTCAGAGGGGCCGCCCTGCTGTGCTGCGACTCCACATTAAAACACTTCAAACACGCTGCCATCTGATTCACATTATCGATTTAATGCCATTTGTTTCACTGCATTCCTGTTTGGACTCCTAATTCCAGTGAATCTGTTCCTCATTTTCCGCCTGCATGCCAGCGCCGTCCGCGTTTTTTGGCGAAAGGAGCGAATTTATGTCCTTTAATTGCTTTTTGGTCCAAAAACCGCAGTGTTTTGCATTTAATTCCTGCACTTTTTAAAGGCCAGTTTCCTATACTTAAGATACCTGGTTAAAATATCAAACATATTCTGGTATTGAGGCCGGCAATAAAGTTTTCATTGTTTGCTGAAAAAGACACGGCGTAGCCTGGCAACACTGCCTATCTGCGTTGCTGCTGGTCGACCCTTAACCGCCACTCCCAGTACGTAGGGTCTGAGCAAACAGACGCCAGTTTACTTAACGCTGTAATTTTGCTCGACGGGAAGCAGGCAGCTCAGTCTGCTGATCCTGACAGCTATGGACCCCTGGACTCCATTTCCCAGCATGCTGGCTAACACCAGTCACATGACACGGGTCTGATGCAGTTCTGCTCCGCAGCTCCCCTTGGCCGCGGGCCAACCCCGGCTCTGTTCTGGGCCGCAGAGCCGCTCTGATGTCATCACGGTTATTAACCGGGTCCTCGACCCACAGCCTCGCGCCCAAGAACACTGACGAAGCTGATTCCATGCAAGCCACAATAAATGTGTCACTCTGACGCAAAAAAACACACATATTCAGTTTTATTAGATTTTAAAAAATGAGTTAAATCTCTGGCATCCTGTCCTGTGGTACCTAGAATAGGCTTGGGACTTCCTGGGATTCTGTTCTGGGCAGGCAGATGTAAAATGGGTGAAGAGGACTTACAGTATATTACAATTTAATTACGATCATATGTCCATCACACAAAATCACTTATTCAGCACAAGTACGGAGACCCAGGGGAGACAGAGCATACAGCAGGAGATCTGCATGCACACACACACAAACACACGCACACACACACACACACACACACCACATTTTCATGTTTATGGGGACTCTCCATTCATTTCTATGGGCATAACCTTAACCCCAACTATGACAACCTTAACCTCTACCCAATCCTGACCTTAAGTAACCAAACGAAGTACAAAATATTTAATTTTTCATTGCAGTCACACATTTTCATCAAATTGAGATTATCCTTGTGGGGACTGAAACAAATGTCTCAACAAGGTAAAAAGTTAAAGGTTTTTATCACATTGTGTGAAATCTGGTCCACACAATGTGATAACTGCGCACACACACACACACATACACACACACGATTAAGAGACCAACTCCCATAACACCTGCGGGGGAAACCGCAGAACCAGGAGAAAACGCACAGAGGGACTGAGAACAAGCTGCACACACCCATAGGCCGGGGGGGCATGGGCGTGGGCCTACAGCGCACAGCACTTTTTCATTTTTTGTTTCCCTAAAGAAAATGCAAGCATTTACATTTTCCAACAAACAGAAGTGAAACGAAATCCGGCAGCATCATTTGTGATACGTGCGCGAGCTGCCCAACATCACTGATATCTAATGTCACAAAGATGACATCAGGGCTGTTTTGGTTTCTGTGAAAAGGGTCCACCAATAACAGGCCGATTATCGCGCCATCTAAACTGCCCACTTCATCACCGGTTAGTCAGCAGAGCGTCCACTTTGCCGCAGGCTCGTGTAGTCGGGCTGGCAGTTTGCACGGGGACGGCGGCTCAGGGGGGGCTGAGCGTTCGGCTGACGGAGCCGGGAGCCCTCGCGTTCCTCTGCGGGCTCCAAAATGGAGGCCGGCTCGCTGCCTTGAGCTGCAGCTCTCAGGAAGTTTCAGTTCCTCCTCAGAGTCTGACAAGAGCTACTGTTTTCAGGAGACGAAATGGACAGAACAAGCAAACGTTGGCTTGACGGGGTGTGTTCCCTTCCTCGTCAGGAGGCCGGACGTGTGTGCCCTGCTTCTGGGTTAATTAAGAACAAAATGTAAATGAGCACAATAATATTTAATATATTTTCAATCTGCCTAGCAGACACATTCAGAATACCATGTGATTATTACATCAGCGAGGCATTATATTCAAGGTATCAAGAAAATATATATTTTACACTTCTGACATTCTAAATACTTGTTTCCCAACAAAATCCCAAATCCTTTTTGACTCTGTTTAAGCATGGGTTAATTCAACTTCATTTGTGAGCTTATTTTTCTATAGACAATATCTTTGCTGGTCGCAAAGTTAACATCCTGCACAGGAAGTAAACTGAGTTGACTTCCTCTTTTAGCGTGGGAGGGTGGGGCTTAAGGTTACTAAAGGAATTAAAGGAGGGAGGGGAGGTTGATCATTACAACACATGAAACACTAGCAAGGAAATAGTGTTGCAAAATAGAGAGTACACAATAAAGTACTGCAAACATGAATTCCAGCGATATGTCTACCAAATCCATTTGTTTCTGTGTCCAAGATTACAATATTACACACACGCTTTGTGGCATTAAACTTCCTCGCAGTGTGATTGTTCTTTTTGTTTATGTTCTGTGTGGGACACAGAGGGGTAAAAATGGGTCAGAACAGGCCAGCTCTCTGAAGTGTAGACAGGGTGTGTCCAACACAAGCCCAGTGAGGAGAATCGGGGGCACGACCATGAGCTTCCGCTTAGCCCACTGGGCCAAAACTGAATTGCCTTCTCTCATCTGCATTAGCGCTTAACTAACTGAAATGTCTGAAATGGAGTTAAGGACTCTTAGAGAGGCCCAGCACCGACCTGACCAGCACAGCTAAGAGCTGTAGATGGCTATGGGTCGATCAGAACGCCAACATGGATCTCACCGTCAGCGCTGTCCTCCACTAGCCTGAAGACTCGTTACGTTCCCCAAATGTTATGTTGCACTTCTGGTCCTTCAATAGTCTTACTAGGTTCTTGCTTTGTCAGAGTTGTTGCGTAGCTCCTGCCCCAGGACTGCTTACTCTTGTAACTGAGAATTCATCAGAAGCTCAACCCAGCTGCACTTATGCCAGGCTGACTCCTTGACAGCACGTATGTTTGCAATCTTCCATTTGCCTCACTTGTACATCACTTTTGGCAAAAGCGTCTGCTAAAAATGTAAAATGCCAACGCTGTGATCAATGCATTCATTCTTGTCACGTTATGTAATTTGAGGTCTAAGTTATTCCATGAATTATTTATCATTAAATAACTTTAAAGGTTGATTTCTGGTCTCATATACCTATTATTTAGGACTGCTGGCTCAGCGTGTGGTCACGGTTAGGGTGGGACATAAGAAACACACACACACACACCGCGGGCAGCTGACAGAGCCCACTCTGGTCCGACAGCACGAGTTTGGCCCTCAGAGCCATACAGACAAACCCGCTCTGTTAGCTGGACACAGCTAATTTCTGCCAGTGTTTGTGGGGGGGCAGCTGTGGACAAACCTAACAACCCATGATGCTCTGCAAGACCGGCGGCGTGAGGACACACCAGACCGGAGGGCCACATGACCGCCGTCACGGTGAACCTTCGCACCGACGTCACGTCTCCTTCCCATTTTCCAGACACGGGGAAGTGCCCAGTGCAGACGTCAGACATTTACATTTTAAGACGTTTTCATTTTCTCACGGTCCAGCTTTCTCCGATAGTAGTGCTAGAAGACGTCTGTGACACCTGCCCCGGCGGCAGCGTGTGGCTCAGCGGGTTAAGATACCCTACCTGTTATCGGAAGGTCGTTACTTCAAGTCCCAGGGCGGGGAGAGTGATTTCACCACTAAGCCCCGGAACGAGTCCCTTAACCCACAACTGCTCCAGGGAATTATCTGACCCCACTTTCTAAAAATAAAAAAAAATAAAAAAACATACGCTGCCTCAAATAAAAGTGTCTGCTAAATAAAACATAAACGTAACCTTGGGGCTGCTCTGGCTGAGTGACGGTAACGAGCTGAGACCCCTAATGTGCTGGACTGCCCACCATGGAGGAAACACTCATATTATAGCACATGTCACATGTGAAGACCTTCGTGTCTTTCCGAGACATGGATAAGCTGAGAAGTCTCATTCAGAGGAAGAAGAAAGTCATGCTGACACACAAATTCATGTCAAAGTACAGGTGCCCCCCACACTTCTTTTCCAGTAATGACTGTAAAAAGAAGAACGACAAAAGGTGAGAGGGATGCGAGATGGAGATCGTTCTCCGGTCTGGCTTTCATTTCCATCAGCCGAGATGCGAAAGGGCGCCGTTCACCCCCATTTTAATGAGCACATTACGCTTTAAAGCGAGCCTGTGTGAAATGCCAGGAGAGGCCCCCCCCCCAAGGCCATTGTTAACGGGCCGTTTGCTTGGAGCTCCTCACCGAACCGGGCCGGTTTAAGTGACCGTGGCAACACACTCGGTTACAGTTCCTATGGGAGCTGGGGGGGGTCCAGATCCAGATGGCTGCTGACATCATCTGGTATGCGTTGACCTCTGTATGTCGGAGGCCTCGGATACCAAAAAGGCCCGAGCCTTGCGCTAATCATGGCGGCGTGCCTTTCGTTCGGGCGTACGATCGCAGACAGCCGTCAGTTTATGTCAGGAAAGTGCGAATGCTACTGTGGGGGCCAATGTCACCCCCCCACCTCGTAAAGCCAAACACCAATCGCTCCTTTGTGATCCAGGCATATAAGCACAAGTGGCTCAGCAGGTTGTAAAATTGTGCTGGTGATCAGAAGGTCACTGGTTCAAAGCCCAGTGTGAGTAGAGTGATTTCACCGTTTTGCCCCTGAGCGAGGTCCCTAACCCGCATTCACTCTAGGGAGCATCTGACCTGGCTTTGTCAAAATAATAAAAAAAAAAACACTAAATATATATCAATTCAGAAAAAAGCATCAGCTAAACAAATAAAATGATCCTGAAAAATGGAAGCCTAATTAATTTCTGCAAAGATTACAAAAAGAAAAATCCATTACATGCAAAATTTAATATTGGCCATCTGAATAAAAATCACCAAAAGTGTGCTTTGTGTGGCTGCCACACACGCAGGGTCGTGGGTTTGATTCCTCCCACAGATAAACATCAGATTTAAGTGAATTCATGTGTCTTATTTTGTCCTGTATGGACTGACACCCCTCCCAAGGTGTCCCCTCCCCTCCTTACGGTCCCCATGCTCATCCGTCATGGAAAGTTAACCACATAACTCGACAACATGTTGACAAAATTTTAATAAATAATGGCTTTAGTCACAATGAAAACTAAAAGATATATGTGAAACACAACCCTCCCCAGTTATATAAATGACGCACGATTATAGACTTCGCTATCGTGTTTCAGGTACTTTTCACGACACAGCTGAAGACTACAGCACTCTTCAGGTATGGCTAGGAGGCTGTAACTGCTCCTGCTCTGACTAAGTCCTTATTACACGGGGCATCTAAACTTATGGCAACGTCTAGGGTCAATCATGCAGACCGGCATCCTGCGTACAGTGTGGATGTAGTTAAGATGCCCCTATTACCAGCAATGCAGTTTCCTGCGTACAGTGTGGATGTAG
>JAODUD010000134.1:14139101-14150865 GCA_026784285.1 Stomatorhinus walkeri
CAGCTACACCGGTTAGAGCAACCGCCAGTCCAACTGCTAATGCTAACCCTATTACTGCTATCCCTATTACTGCTATCACTACTGCCACCCATAGGAACACCTTTGCCATAGCAACTTCACACTGAATCCTATAGTTACTCCTACAGCATTAATACTACCTTGATATAAATTTACCATAAACTAGACCACTACGACTTCCCTGGTAACCAGGTGCCGGAGACCGTTATCCTGCTGTCCCTGGCGTGGCTCCCTTGTCTGACCGGTGGTGGTGACCATCGCAGAGCTACCTCACACAAAGAGCCCCAATGTAGCTGTGAACAATAAGCTGTGGGCTGCAGCAACACAATAGGGACACTGAGCTCCCGTTGGTGCCGGCAGGCATCCCCGCACTGGCCAGCGAGCCCGGGCTGGGTCTACCCGCTGGGGGAGCGTGACAGTCACAGGGGACACAGTCGCTCCAAGACTGCAGGCCTTCTGTGCTCAGGAAAAAAAACAGCACTGCAAACACAGCTTCACGCAAAGAGGAGTCAGTGAAAAGACCCACCCATCCACGGACTCCTCCGTATTCTGTGACTGCTTATCCAATGGAAGGTCGCAGTCAGCCTGACACCTACCCCAGGATTTACAGAACACAGGGCTGGACACTCCCTGGATGGGATGCCAGTCCGTCACGGGTCTCACACCAATCCACCAATCCGGCATGTTTTAGCAGCAATACAAAATCAGGGAGAACACTCAAACTTAGGGAGCGGGTGTTGGAAATCGAACCCATGACCCTGGAAGCGTGGGGTTAGAGTGTTGCCTCCGAGTTAGGGCACTGGCAAGAACTCAGGGGAAAAAAATCACGCTCAAACAGTTAGATATGTGAAAATTGCTCACGATTTAATAACACCAGTCCTGGTGTTCAAGGTAAAACGTGCAGGAACTAACAAATCGTTTCATAAGTCTTATTAATGTGCTGTTAAAATAATGTCATCAAAGAGAAGAGACTACATGCTGTTCCTGGCTGTTATACACCGAATTAATCATTTTCCTTTTGGAAAACCAGTGAAAACACCAAAGACCACTAAAAGGTCTGATCACAGCAGGAGAAGAGAATAATCACGCTGTCCCTATCGCCACTGCAACACCCTCCGTCCAGCGGACTGCCTCACAGCCCTACACAGCTGTTCATACATGTTCATACATTTATTTATATACATCTATTTATTTAACAGACGCTTTTGTCCATCGTGACGCACAGCGAGGCAGATAATAAGTCATAATCATGAGCAAACAGCTGGTAAGGGGCCAAGTAGGTATTAGTGCAGCTAGACTGGACATCCAATGAGGTCAGTGAGAAGTTTAAGTTAGTACTGGAGCAGGGGCTAAACGATACAGATGCTATTCAGATGGGGGGAAAAAAGGTGAAAAGATAAAACACGAGAGGAAGACCAAATATAATGTACTGCAGGTATACCCTCATTATATCTATGATTGTCACTTGTGCTCCTTAGAAAGTGAGTTTGAACGGAGCCGTCAGTAGCTGGGGCAGAATGTCAGAATGCGACTGAGCAGAAAGAAGAAACAGGACAATGGAAAGCGGCATGTCGCAGACTTCAAACCGTCTGAATGGGGAGAATAAAAGTGCATGTGCCACAATATTTGAACAACAAAACAAGAGAGACAGTAACCAGGAGATCAGAGATGTGGGTCTCTGTAGAGAAAAAGCGTGAGCAGGAATACGACTGTTGAGTCGCCATGGGGATTGAAATTCTCTGAAGACCTGCGTCCCGGGCTGAAGGGCGCCCCCTACCTGCGGTTCTTGGGCTGCGTATTTCCCCACAGCCCCGAAATATGGTCCCAGCTAAATCTCCTTCCGCGATCCTGCTTCTCCGGTGTGGAAAAGAACGGGGGGCGCTGGATCTCCATCCTGTCTCCGGCCAGCAGATTTGGAATCAGAGGGAAGGAGAGACAGGGGGAACGGGGCGACACGGCGGGATAAGGGGGGGGATACGCTGAGATGGCTGGGACTGGGGGTTAGGGAGAGGTGTGGTGGTCATCTGGAAGCAGAGAAACGCGGCTTTGAGACACATTTGTATAGATGCAGATCACAGAGCAGAGCCGAGAGAGTCAGCCTCAATTTATTAACGTTTTTTCATTAGTGCTGAATGTGAGATAGGAGACAATCAAAAATTTGCCCAAATGTAGCCTATAGATATGTATACACATGCATACATATTTAGAGAGTTTAGCTGTATACAATACTAATCAAAAGTCTGGACACACCCGCTTTTAATACATCTGTCTCTATTTTAGCTATGTTATTGACCACAGAGTAAAAGGCAATGAAATAAAACATAATATATTGCAAGAATCATGCCATCTCCAATTATTTTAAAATTTCAGACTTTTCAAAATAGCCCCTTTTGCTATGATGACAGCATTACAGGCTCCCTGCATTCTTTCAACCAGCTTCCAGATGTAGCCACCTGGAACACTTCTCCAACACGCCTGAAGGAGTTTCCACAAGTTCTGGGTACACATTGGGTTCCTTGCTCTTACTCTTCGATCTGACTCATCCCAAACCAACTCTAGAGGGTTTCAGCCAGGGGGGATTATGGGGGCCAGGTCATCTGTCACAGCACACTGTCTCCTTCCTTGTTCACAAGATAATACTTACATCAACCTCAAGATGCATTCATGGTTATTATCTTGTTGAAAAACATGTAAGTACATGGTACTGTACTTACAAAATATGATTTACAAATGAGAGGAGGCCATTTGGCCCATTAAGCTCGTTTGGGGAGAATTTAACTAATAGCTCAGCATTATTAAAATATTATCTAGCTCTGATTTAAAGGAACCCAGGGTTTTAGCTTGTGGTACACTACAGGAAGACTATTCCATACTCTAACTACACGCTATGCAAAGAAGTGTTTTTTCAAATTCAGTTTAAAATGTTCTCCTGCTAATTTCCTATGGCCACAACTTCTAGTATTTAAACTAATATTGAAGTAATCATTTGGCTGAACAGCATCCAGAACTGTTAGAATCTTATAGACCTGGATCATGTCCCCCTTAGTCTCCTTTGTGCAAGACTGAACAAATTCAGCTCAGCTAACCTCTCCTCATAAGACATTCCTCTAAGACCAAGAATCATTCTCGTAGCCATCTGTTGCACCTTTTCTAAGGCAGCAATGTCCTTCTTAAGATATGATGACCAAACCTGCACACAATATTCTAGGTGGGGTCTTACCAAGGAATTGCATAATCATAGCATCACCTCCCTTGACTTAAATTCCACACACATAGAGATGTAACCAAACGTCCTACTGGCCTTTCTTATTGCTTCCCCACACTGGCGAGAGTGGGACATGGAAACATCAACATACACTCCGAGGTCTTTCTCATAATCAGCTACCTTTATTTCAGTGGAACCCATAAAATATCTGTACTTTATATTTCTGCTCCCTGCATGGATTACCTTACATTTATCTACGTTAAATTTAATCTATCAGGTATCGGCCCAGTCACTAATTAAATCAAGATCCCATTGTAGCCTTTGTGCTGCTAGTTTAATATCTGCTACACCACTCACCTTGGTGTCGTCCGCAAATTTAACCAGTTTACTGTATGTTTTGGTATCAATATCATTAATGTAAATTAGGAACAGTAGTGGTCCTAAAATTGAACCCTGCGGTACCCCACTATGAACGCACGCCCACTGTGACATTGTGCCTCTGATAACTACCCGCTGTTTCCTGTCTGTTATCCAGTTGTCGATCCAAGCTGCCACAGCTCCTAAAACCCCCGCAGCTTTGAGCTTAAGCAAGAGCTGTTTGTGGGGGACAACATCAAAGGCCTTCTGGAAATCTAAGTAGATCACATTGTACGTCTTTTTGTGATCAATTTCTCTTGTAGCTTCCTCAAAGAACAATAGATTAGTTAAACAGGACCTACCACTCCTAAGTCCATGTTGGCTATCCCTCAGAATGTTATTTGAATCCAGGTAATCTATCATTTCCACTTGGATTATAGCTTCCGTTACTTTTCCAGTTATGCCTTTAAGGACATGACCCTTTAGTGCCAAAACAGCATCAAATCAACCCCCCCCTCCCCCAAACCAAACACGAAACTTATGGTTTGAGTTGGCAAGCCAGTTCAACAACTGAAGAATAATCTTAATGCAGGATCTTTTCCAGCAGACGACATAAGAGACACAGGAATGCAAAGCAGATAAAGGAAGTGAGGTCAATAGTGTAAAGTGACAAAATCAGAGGTTGATTGACCTGTTTTTGGCCAGCACTGGTTTCGTTGGAACCTTCAGCCATAGACATCTTGGAGAAAGAATGCATAGCACCCCCTATACGTCCGTAGCTGCCATTACAAGTTTACGGACCTTCAGAAGCCTCAAATTAATATTCACTAAACTTAATTGGCATTTTTCAAAAATCACTTTAAAACAATAATTTCTTTACTATGTATAGTGAAGCTTTGTTTAACTGTCACCAGCACTGCTCCGTTGAGTTCCTTGTGTCGTGCGCGTACCTTGTTACGGATGCCTACCCGCCGCGCACAGGTTCAGAGATACGTGCTCGCCGGACTCCGCTGCCGTCCTTTCTGTTTACGCAGTGTATTTGTCACAGACTCGTAGAGTGTTCGACCCACTATGTCAACAATTCAGATAACAGCCGTGTTTCCTCTTCATCTCAAGATGACAGCACAGCCAGTAACCTTCCCCGTTAGCGTTACTGAACGCCTCCACAACCAACCAGATGTCAATCATTCTTAGACGAGTGTCTGACGCCGGCCAAAATGCCCACCGCGAAATTATGATTTGTTACAGCTTTATTTATATCCTATAAACGTTCCAGTTATATGTGGTTATATTCATGCGCAGTGCTGGGAAAGCAACAGCTTTTCTCCCCCTCTAGTTCATTTTCTCATTCAGGCATTTAGTGTTACCCCGTAAGATAATATAAGCATTTTGAAACACAGCCACAGGTCAAGAGAGATAATCAGCCATCTGCTCTGCTTCTCCTCACCCAGATCAGTTTACGTTTTATGCCACACATTCTCTACTATTTTCTGAAACTGATACTGGATCAGACACGGGTACCTGCTCTGCCCAGGGAAAGCAAGGTGTTCGGAGAACATGAGTACTCCGTCCCTCTGGTTTCGATGGGGGGGGGGGGGGGGGTTCGAGTGTCGTCTGCGTCCACCAGGCTAAAACGGCCTCTTAAAAGAAGTATAAGTCCAGTGTTGTCCGACAGGTAAGAATTCAGATTTTATACAAAAATCCACTGAGATTTCCATTTGCTTCCATGTGACTTCCTCCCCTGCCCTTCCTCCATCTGCAGATACTGACTCTTGTTAGCATGGAAACCCACACAAACATTGCATTTCAACATAACTGATAAAAACTGATAAAAACCGATCTCTACTTTAAAACTCCGAGTTAAATCTGGCCAAGGAGCATTTAAAATTAAGGTGGAAAGGAAAACAAGGTGGCCGGTAGTATCTAGTTCTTGATAAAAGGTTCAGCGATATGAACATGTCCTTAAAATCACATCCTTTTATCCCACACAAGCTTAGCGTTCGCGTGACAGTTTTGTGAAAATGTCCCATTTGGTGTTTTTATTTTATTTTTTTAACTATAATTCACGTGTTACATTGTCCTCAACGCATACAAATATTTTTAAATAATACTTTCTAAGATTAAGAAAGTGTAACGAACAATGCTATCAAGCTTTGAAACGATTTAGACAGGATATGTGCGCTTTTCATCCCGAAGCGCAGGTGCTCATAGCCGTAATTAAACAAATGCAGATTCAGGTGTCTGTTTCGCCCCATTATTTTTAATTAAGATACAAAAAAAGTGAGTGGCTCATTTTAAAAGTCTAATACACACCGAACATCACTCACCTGTTCGCATGTATTTCCACAGAGGTGCGTCGCCTCCTCCGGCGGGTCGGACAGCGACCAGCGCGGCGCGCCGCGTTTTGCGCAAAATCACCGGAGCGAGCGGACAGGTGAAGCGTCCCAGAGTCACAGCCTGGCAGCACTTCCCAGGTAGGCTATCCTTCTTCTCATCGGTTCCCCCAGGTATACGGTGCAGGTGAATTCTGAGTCACTCCTTCCTGACACGGAAGCCGGATTTTTTTTCCCACCTCCCTCCTTTTTATAAACGCCACTCCCTCTCCTGGTCAAGTCTCAGTTGTCTTCCTATTTATGCAACATGTTATGCTGCACCGTTGTAGGCCTATATGGGCTCTGTTTTATACGTTATATTCAGCGTTTAGGCTTTTTTTTCCTGAGCCCATACAGGCGACACGGTATATTCATTAATTAACGCCTGCTGGGAGTCTCTTCCAGCACCTACGTGTTCCATTATTCCCTGCGCAGAACTGATCCCCATGCGCGTAACATCACCCTTCTCAGTTACAGGAAGGTCCCGGAATAAGGGGAGCCGGGAAGAGAATGGCAGCAGGGGCAGTGTTAGGAATTTACAGTGTAAAAGCTTCTTTCTTTCCTCTCCCTCCCTCTCCCCCTTGGAAGAATGCTGACTCCCGACTCCCTCTCTTCCATGGCGTGGCGAGCTCGTACGTTTGCTGAGGAATCCAGCACCTCCATTTCCTTGTACAGGATCGTATTCTGTCAGGCGAAATGGATCAGCGATAATTTATTTAGCCTAATTAAGCAAAACTTTCCATTAACCTCGACGGGAGCTTAGCGGGAGTGGCACACATTTTACTTGAAGGATAAAAATGTGTGTCACGTAGGCTAGAGTAGGGAAAGAGCTGAATAAAGTATACTGATGCTGATATGTCATCGAAAAATAAAATGTTTTGTTTACTTAGTGTTATACTGACTCATCACTGGGGCCAAGATCTTAAGTGAGGAATGCAAATACAATATGTGTAACAATACAATGCTACTGTTTGGTGAATTGAGCCAAGGTTGACTTCACTTGGCGAGCTTGTAAAACTTTTGTTATTATCATTGTTTATTTATGGTTTAAAAATTATATGAACAGAGTGCAATTCTGTCAGGAGGTCACGAAGTAATACACAGACGTATTTATCAGAAGCCATTTATTAAAACCCCCGAAGGTGTAATGAAAACAATCCAAAAGCCGACTACAGGCAATGCACACGTGTTCATGCACGATTACATCTGACGAAAACCTAAAACCGTCACATTTGAAAACCAGTCAAGGATTTTTTTCTAATGTATACATTCAAAGAGATTTGGGAGGCCAAAGTAAAACTTGTCGGTGGGGGTCGGAGTTGGCGAAGCGTCAAGTAAACAAACGTTCCTGTGCCATAAGAGACCGGCCGATGAGCGCCTCTATTAAAAATTAAATCATTATTAGAGACGTTGTCCTTGATTGGTGGCATTTCTGGAGGGGCTCTTATACAAATGCCCCCCCCCCCAAACACCGACCCTGATTGGTTTGAAAACACCTCATGACGCTGATTTTTGAGGTGCCAAACTTGGTTAACATACTGTTAAAACTGCTGTGTTCCGCAGAAAAATAATTATTTTTGCAGATCTAACTTTCCTTCAGTAAACTAAACAAGAACCTATGCAGTGAAGGGTTCAAAATATTAAGTTGCTAAAGACTATGAGACTATTCAAAAATGCATACTAGTAAACATTAAAAATGTATAAAATAAGAGTGGAATCTGTAGCCTGTATTTTGAGTCTGGATTTGAGAACAAGAAAAGCTTCAGTGGTACTGCTACAAGACTGTTGGTTTTGCAATGAAGGAAAATATCAAAGATGAACCTGAATGGATGTTAGTACAGCTGAATATCGACTGCATTAGCTGTCCACACATCTTAGTTCTCCTCGATTAATATATTTGTAGTACACATTCCAATATTGTATAGTCTTAAATTATTTCATTGTTGTATTATCCTACATTTAACAGCAGCATTATTTTACTTTATTTTGTTACTATCGTGAAGCATTCTGGTAAAAAAAAAGATATACATACATATACAATAAAAAAACTAAACATATAATTCAAAATGACTAGAGACATGAGAGAATTACATTGTACACATCACTATGTAAGCATCACCATTTCATACAAAATGTATCAAATAAACATATTAGAAAAATACAGTCCACAATAATTCTGTTTACAGTGCATGAACTGAATTACACCAAATTATCTGTTTCACTGGGAAAACTATGGGTGTCAGGAAGCGGTGAAGGTCTCGGTGAAGGTTAGTTCTCAGACGTGTATCATGCTTCTTGAACTCTGCATGGCCTGCACAAACACATGCATCTACATATTCCGGTCTTTCGGTCTTTGCTCATTACGGCAAAAAATATAATTCAGACCCTAATTCAATTTCTAGTTCATGTTAAATTCCCTATAAAAATATTTCATTTCCACAAATTGGTACTGAAGACAAAATAACACCTTACATTTCTTATTGCATCCCATGGTGACTCCCTCCCCTAACAGATGTCACACAAGGAGAGGGAGTCGACGCTCTGGCGCCCCTGGTGGGGACAACTAAGAACTGCTGCTGAGCCGACGTTTGAGGAGGGCGGCTGGTTTAGTTTCTGTGTCTTCCTGGTCACTTTCGCACTGTCTCTGTCAGAGGTGAACGCAGCGGATACAGTTACTCCTGTGCCTCTGTTATGGTCATATACCATTGCATTACTGTATTTGATTTTTCATTATTTTAATAATTTTATCTGCAGCAACTTACATGTTCATGTAATTGTACAACCACAGTGTTTCTTTAGGATTTTTTGGTAATAAGTCTGTTGCATTCTGTGATATTTGTTTATCCACTTGTAACAAGCTAAAAGGTCTGGCTTTATATTCTGACAATGTGGCATAATATATCATATAAACCAGCTGAAATGAGTTGGGCAATTCAGGTTCAGAGAGTAAGACCAAGTCCAGAAGAAGATTTTGTTTCAACCAATCAGTTGAGTTTAAAGAGTCACAGTCACAGAGAACTCAACTGGTTGGTTGAAACAAAATCCCGGTCTGGACTTTTACTTTATGGACCTGAATTACCCAGCTCTGCATATAACTCAATGACATTTCCATCTCAATCGAAACAGCTACTCCCAATGTTTCCTTACCAGCTCCTCATCTACTTTTATACTGGGCTTGCACAGTAACTGAAGACGACAGAATCGGTTACATGCCGACACCATGTTGTAGGACATCTATAGGGAAAGCACAGACAGGAAAGGAAATAAAGGAAACCGGATTAGCACAAAGAACATTCGACGAGTTAAAAATGGCTGCGGTTTCAAAATTGGACAGTAGATGGCGACGTCGACATGAACGTCAACTTCGTGGAGCTTATTCCTTCGTGACACTGCATTTGCTGCCAAAAATACAGCTCGATATCAACAGGGCCAGAGTGCAGCATCTAGGTGTATAAGTAGGTAAGAATTAAGCCACTTTTAATCACGTTGTGAGTCTGCAACAAGTGTGACTGCAATCTGTCCCGGAGTGTACTGTGTGTGACTGTGCCCACCCGCCTCTTCGTGTCACACGTTTGGCGACATGACCTCATGGGGCAGCCACTCTGAAGTCAGGAGAATGCTGAGCTTTTGCTAAGGAGACGTGGCCTCAGGCACATCGGCACGATGGGGGAAGCGGGCGGGACAATGCTAGGCGGCTAAATGGCTATTTTACAGGACGGAGGGCGGGCTGACACCTCACCTTCCATTTCCTCTTGGCGTTGAACCTCTTGAAGTTTTTCATGTTGATGGAGGAGCGATTCCTGGAGGCGGCCTGCTTTCGTGTTAAGGGCTGGGGAAATGGTGGTGGGGGGGGAAGGGGGCGATCAGTTAACATGTCATCGGGTGATCCGCGCACACTGATCATCCCCCATGTAGACACACTAGATCGGGGCTCTTCAAAATCTGGACCTCAATTCCAAATCCAGGCCTTGTTTTCAGTTCTCCCAGGTATGTTAGCAGCAGAGTTTGGTAATTCAGGTCCAGAGAGTATAAATCCAGACCAAGGTTTTGTTTCAACCAACAAAAGGTGTTCAGCTGGTTGAAACAAAATCCCGGTCTGGACTTACTAACTAAGTCCTAACCTGAATTATCCAGCTCTTGCTAGCAGACATTGAGGAGCACGATTTGAACAGCCCTGCACTAGGAGCCAAAAACCCGGTCCCGTTTCTCACCTTAATCCAGGGATGGAGCAGACATTCATCTGCCGTCATCCTCTCACTGTATAGACAGACAAAGGACTCAGCATTTCCTCTCCACTGCTGCTGAATGACACACATCCCCCAAGTCACCTATGTAAAACCATCCCCAGCATTTACACTCCACCTGTCGCACATCCTTAAGCCCATTTGCATGGAACCTTGCCTGTTGGTCCATAAATAGGTGTAGGAGCTATTTAATCCGGTTTCTTGTGTATTACTCACATCACATGCCAATTCATGCATTACTTTTGTCATGCAATAAGTGACTCTGCCCTCTGTATTGTTACATCATCCACAGAAATTACTTTTGTTCTTTGCGCAGCAGCTTCTGGATGAAGTCTTTGGCCATGTCGCTGGTTTGTTTAAAATGGTAGTCGTCAAATTCGTAGGTCATCTCCACGATGTTTTTGAGCGTCTCCGCATCAGTATCCCCTTGGAACGGGGACATACCACTCAAGCTGTAGTAGGAGGGGGTGGTCATGGAGATTGAAGATCACACACGTGATGCTAGATGCAGCGAGCGATCACTCAGATTCTCCTTACTGACATGGACACTCACAGTATGTAGGTGATGACTCCAATGCTCCTGCGGATGACCACAAAGAACAGACCACCGTTATTCCCGGTGCCCCGGCGCACGAGTTCTGCACTCACGTGAACTCTATCAAATGTCAAATCACATGACAAAATAAAATGAGGCGATCTGACTAATAACGCCTGCAGTGTTACTTGCACTGGCCTCAGGTCAGTACTGTGACTACAGGAAAATATAGGAAGGCGTACCACATGTCTGTCGCCTCACTCAGGGGTTCATAATTGATCACCTCGGGGGCTGGAGACCAGAAAAACAACAAGTCATTTCACAAGTCATTACACAAAGGCATGTATAGAAAACACAAAATGATGTAGACCTGGGCACTTCCATTGAAAACAGGGAGAGACAGAATATAATTGCCCTACTTCCACACGTACTATTTAGTAATACCATCAACAGGTACTTAAGAACTATGCTTAAACTAAACTATATAATATATATTAATATAACATATACCTGCACATACTTTAACTTTGTGTCATTGTACAACTTCCTGTCCTGAACCACAACCTTCCACACATCGCCATGACAACCCATGTACCTCCTTTGTGTAGAAGTAACTGAAATGTGGAGTGTACCACTCACCGATGTACTGGGGGGTGCCGCTTATGCTCTTGTATTCCTCTCCTTGTTCGAAGTGGTGTGCCAGTCCAAAGTCGATGATCTTAATGTTAGGGTGCGGCACCGCCTTTTCCGACAGCATGATATTTTCAGGCTGAAGATAAGGGGTAAAAACGCAGGATGAGTGGAACACTAGATCACCCATAAGAGTGTGTGTGTGTGAATCAGCCCTGAGCTCTGGCCTCACCTTTAAGTCAAAGTGGGCGATGCGCTTGCTATGCATGTACTGGACGCCGTGCAGGATCTGCTCCAGGAACTCTATGGCCTCGCGCTCCGTCAAGCTCTCCTTCTCTGCGATAAAGTCAAAGAGCTCCCCACCACGGATCCTGCAGAGAGGGGGGTCGTTATGAGAAACAGG
>JAODUD010000134.1:14160748-14175723 GCA_026784285.1 Stomatorhinus walkeri
TCAACAGATTTATTTTCCCACAAAAATTACATTTACATTAGTTAGCAACATTTATTGTGATCTTTGAATAATACTAACATTTAAAGGAAAATAAAATACCAGATTCCTTAGGGGCCCTCCCCCCACATGGGGCCCTGGTAACTACTGTTACCAGACACAAGCCATCACCGATCACTTCACTTTGCATCAACCTATAAGCAGACATTAGTAAGTGATTATGTGTTGATATGCATCAGACAATATGTAACCCCATGTCCATAGAGGTGCTGTGATTTAGGGTAACACAGGATTGTCGCATTATGCCATTTATAATGATATATGTTCTAATGATACCTAATGATAATGTTGTTTTCATCAATATATTTACTATTAAAACATTTGATTTTGAGGAGAAACCAAGGGTACAGGGCTTGGTGTGGAATTTGCATGGTATCTGGCTTCTCAAATTTCCTTCCATGTAACCAGTGCCCAAGTGTATGTGTATGGTGCGGCAGCCTTAACCTATATCCAGGATGTGCTTCCAGAATCCCATGAAATAACTTTCCCCACATTTGCATTAATTCATACAGTGTTCAAAAACACCTGAATGAGGCAACACAAAACAAAGAACAGAAGTGAAAAAGGAACTGTAATCTTTCGCTGTGACTACGAATTAGGCCTATAGAATTAAAATGTCACTCGCTCTGTCGATAACACAACTTTTAAAGCAATGTAAGCGCAAAAAGATAGAAACGAATTATTTTCTTTATATTTAGACTGCTGTGACCATGTTAAAGAGGTGACCGATTAAGAAGTCCCAGTTGTGTGTCGTCAACATCACCATTGAATGCCATGGCATTTAGTTTCATTGGCGGAAGGTAGCACGTTTAAAGCAGATGTTTGGAGCAGAAGTGTTTTCAGTGATTCATTACCGTATCACACACCAAGAAACTCGGCTGCATCTAGTTATGCTGCTACGTTTTACCGAATAAGGTCACCAAAGGAAGAAAATAAACACAAGCCCCTTTCTCAGAATAGTGCATGAACAAAACAAATATTTTTTACGTCCAGAGGAATGTTTCAAATAAATACAATTTAAGGCACTGGTGGACTGAGGAAGGGACAAGCCCCACCCACTGAAAAAAATGTTGTTAAATTGCATTCTCGAGTGTGAAAAGGCCGATATTGGCTACCCTTCACATAATATAGTGGCATCTAGAGCGCTCTCTTCATGTGACATATGCCCTTTTAAACAAGAAAATGTGATAGTGTCTTAATGAGTGCCCTTCTAGTAGGAAAATGTGATGCAATGCCTTATTCCATGCCCTTACAATAGCCTAAATTGCCCCATGGCTACCCTTCCAATGGAAAAGGCTACCGTGACAAGATGCCCTTCTAGTGGAGAAAATGTGATGCCCTCTGATGTGCCCATCCAAGCGAGAAAACATGACGAATAGTCCTTGTGATGGAGAGAAAAAAAAATGATTGCTGCCCTGCCAGCAAAGGAAATAAGATACGGTGCCCCACAAGAGATGTGGCTTCGCAGACATACGAGAGAAGTAAACACCTTGTAGGTATTCCTATGTGTGAGAAAATGTGACATCTAGCTTGCCTCTGTAGTTGACGAAACACTGGTTGAATAATCTTAATCGGGGATAAAGAATTCTACACCATACACAGCTACTAGTGCGAGGTGGGGGGTCCCCTGTCCTTCAAACAACCTACTGATCAGGGAAATGTGAAAATATGAAGGCTACATAAAAATACAACAGTTCGCTACTGGCGACTTACTGCTACGACACCACAAAATATCACAATCCAATCTGATGACGGACGTAACAGCCACTCTCGTACAGTTTCACGATGCCGGCCTCTTTCCGGATTTTTAAACAAGGCTTTGTATTTCGATCAAGAACAACGCCGAATGCATTATGACTGAGACACTAGCTTTATATGGAACCGATGGAATGGCAGCTCTTTCTCTGCGGGGATTTTTGGTCACGACAAGTACAGCTTCAGACGAGAGTGACATTATCCCCGCCATAGGAAAACCTGGTTAGCCTGCAAAGCAGAAAGTCGGCACCGTAAACACTAGTTGTCGCATTATCAAACAAAACTGCAGTCATACATCGTTGCTACTGTGTTGCCACCGGAGGTTTCATTTAGTATTCGCTTTAATTGGTTGTTATGGTTTTAATAGAACGAAGCATTAAAAAAATCGATTTTTCTGGAATTCGAAAGAATATATGACGAAGTTATATGCGACTTTCTGCATGTTGTACGGACAGGTGGGCGCCAAAAGGCAATGGGGTTTTATTCCAGCCGTAATCCACAGAGATTCCCGTCTGCAGCCGCATACTGACCGGTATCATCGCGGTCTTTAGAAAGCATTATCACGTAAAGTCACCGTTAAGTTAAGGGATTCTGCGTTATCAGGCACAGGAGGACTACAATGCTTCCGTATAGCTGTGTAGTCACGCAACAAATTCTCCTGGTCGATTCTCCTTTCACTTCTTTATAATTACTTTTCACAATGATCATATCGTACACAAATTACATGCGGCATTACTAATACAACCAATCAAGGCTGTTACCATCAGCAGCGACCACAATTAAATTTCATATATCCTTTTAAATTATTCCGCATAATACAGTAAGAAATACTTGACAAACCACAAACTAACCCCCATGCACACATACCCTTTCATACACAATAAACAAGGGAATCGTGTTACCTGTACTGTCTCGTTTGAACCAATTAAATCGAGACAATTCCATTACTAAAAATATTAGTGTCTTATTTCGTTGTTATATCGTCGTAGTGGTGCCAAGTGCTTCTACCTTCACTGCGCTTCATATGCACTCTTTCTCAAGATGTACCAAGCCCCAGTTGGCCAAAACTGATGAAACACCCAACTTGCAGATCAGCCGTAACGCGCAAAATGGTTTAGTCTGCTGTCGTCGTTTTGTTTTCCTCGTTTTCTTCTCCTGTATTTCTAGCGACGCCTGGTGGGTAGATTACATAACGGCGTGAAAACAGAAAATTTTCACTATTTTTGCGTCAGTGACCATATATTGCATATGATTCCATAATGATTCCATTCCATAATGACATCAGCTGTTTTAAAAGTACAAATAGGTAGCCATCAATTGCCCCTCTTATGAACAGGTGATCTTGGTGAAGGTATATTTGCATGGAATTTATTCCAGTCGGTCAGTTTTCACCTCAGTGCTCAGCGTTCTATTTTAGTGAAGAAATTCAGGTTAGATCATTATACTGTACTATATAACATTTCCCTTAAATATAATTAAAATACGTCAGTTTATATCATCACCAAATTGTTAACTTGGTGTTAGCTACCCACATTAAGTGAGCTTTTCATTTTCAAAAGCCTGATTTTGTTCTACTGTTATCTGCGGTCTGTGGCGTTTCATTTGTTTCATTGTTTATTTTTTTTCTCAGTGTTTTCTCTTCCTCTCTTCCGGTGTATTGCAAGTCACTTTTTAATCCTTCTCCTTAGACCAAATTCAACACTGATTAAACCCCCTTACTAATGACATTTTATAATTATCCCCAACAAACAGACAAATTAAACTCATAGAGAATAAACTACATTATTTATATGCTTTTATATAACAATCATACTTAAGAGGAACGGCAACTTAAGCCACAACCATGTCCCGCCCCTTTCCTCTTTCATGCATGCATATTTCTGACATCAGAAATTACACGGAATAACGGAAAGTATCTGTACATTCAACTGCCACCTGGGTTCTTACGTCTTATCTTTCTCTCGTTTCATTATGGACTTCGATTATCAAAGAATAAAAGGTCAGACTTCTGGAATTTCTTGCTTAGTGTTTTGAATGTATTTATTAAAATATATAACAACAACAACGGGAAGCTCATAAAATGTATATGTAATCTTCTAGTTGCGTTTTTAAAAGTTGCTAAATGCTCATTAATTGCTTCGTTATTTATTGTGGGTTTAAATACGAATGAATTTTCCGTTTTGCATCTGAACAAGATGCAGAAAAGACAAAAAGAGAAGGGTGATGCAAGAATAAATGTTGAATGTTTTCTAAATGCCTATTATAACAGAAAGGACATCATTTAAAAATGACCTGATTTACGAAATAATTCTAGAGGAACTAATTTCACGTAACGGTTCTAAAATAGAATGGTGACCTTCCGCTCACGATAGTTTCGCAATGATATGAATGTTCGTGAATTGCAGTAGTGTCCAAAATTGTGGACATTTTTGGCATTGCAGTTTAAAAATTACTACACGAATATTGGCGATAATGTTTATAAACAAATCATGTTAAAATATCATATATTGGGCGATTAAATAATTAACTGGAGCAACAGCTGAATAAAGTTCTGCAATCTCTAAAAACTGTTAGTGTTTCCACAGTTTGTCCACTAGTGTTTTTTTAAGGCTTTCTTAAAATGCAGGGAAAGGTTGTTCCATGCTGGGTTTCATGTTGAAAAGCTTCAAGTATCAGTGTGGTTCTTCGGGCCAGGAATTTATGTGAAGATTGTCATTGGCAGATCATGAAAAGCAACAGCGCGATGAAGTCCTGAGCACGCTGCCGGTTCCACGGAGGACTGGAGTGCAAGGCAGAAATGCATCTCAGCCCCCTCCCCCTACTCAGATCCCCCCCATCAAACCAAGGAGAAGTATAAAGTGCCGAGTCAAGCTGCAAGACACGGTAGGCCTCTTCACGCAGCCTGCCAGCATCACGTAGCAGTTTGAGAAATATCTGCTATTACCCACAAGCTGTGTACTCTCACAATGTAAAATTCATCCTTAAACTGGAATCTACATTGACCAGTCATTTTTTTGAGATAGATCCTTGAAAATCTTGAGGAAACTGTCTCTTTCGAGACGCCATATGCTTATCCGTAATGTGTTGTGGTTTCATATAGTGGTAAAGCAATAACCGTTATACTGCTACAGTACAGTAACAGGTTGTCGGCATTAATGTCTCTGCTCTCGACCAGATTGTGCTTTATATGCAGGAAATTCGACCTCTCTGTTGTGATGCATGTCAGAGGCGGCATTTAGTAGTCTTTTTCAAAGAATCGGAAAGAAAGATACCGACAAAGCACACTGCAACCAAATAAACTTCCTGTTGACTTGACCAAAAAAAAAAACATACGCGAATGCGGTCGGTGCTTTAACAGGATGTCTTGCGCTCTCAATCTGTAATTTAGAAAAAAGTTTCCATTTCTTGTTAATTTATCACCAGTTCTACTGGCTCGAGCCTCGATTCGTACTAACACATAGGTGCATCTGTACGCTAATCGGATGCTTTTTTTGTTGCTTTCCTTGGGCAGAGCGATTCGCAGAGCTTATCATTCATGCATATGTCGCTGAGTGGACCACTGGAGCCTCTGTCCACCCCCCTGCGTGCCCACACCCTGCTGTGGTTTGAGACGTCGCAGCTGCCCCGGCTGAGCAGACCCGGCCAGCCCCTGCCCAGCTGGCTGCACGGTTTCGTCACACGCAAGTAAGGCTCAGGGGGGGGTCTACCAAAAAAGCTGACAACGCAAAAGAGAGCCAAGTGCTTTTGTTCCACGCATGTTTATAATTCACATTACCCTTCGTTTCGGTATCTGAGCAACTAGGAATCGTCCGTCAGTAAGAGAGGGTGGTTTCGAACTAAGCGAATATACTCAGAACGCATAGCTGTGACATTCTAGCGCAATGGCCAGATCATCCGCAGTGTCTTCATCAGTCACAGCATGGACGGTGCAGTCAAATGGACATTAATTAATGCATTTTCAGGGCTGGCCGTGGTTGTGCTGGCACCCTAGGAGAGATTCTGTCATTTCAAAGACGACGAAGCCGCGAACAAGAGAAAAAAGAATTTCTCAGAAGGTGACGTGTAGACTTTAGTGTCTGAGCCTTGGGTAGAGGAATGGCGAACCATTTTATTTGGTCCTATATCTGTCGGTCTGGCAGCGTGCAGTCAACTCGACTGCCAGTGACAGTAATTAAAACAAATTCCTTGTGATCTCCGAATACTCACTCCCTTCGTATGTGGCTGCGCGTAACGTCCAATAAAACACACCCGACTCTGCCATGGTGGTGCCGCCGCGTGTAACTTACACATGGGCCTTTTTACAGCGATCACATGTGTGTGCACACGTGTTGGTGCCTGCCTTGGCTTTTCCGTATGCACACCTCTAACTGGTATTGTACATAATAAATATATGGGTGAATATGAAATCCTTCATTTAAGACAATCCATATGCTGCTTCACTCAGTACAACTGCTAAGCGTTATCTGTATGTCAGATACAATAAAAACACTTCTCTATTTATTAACGAATACTCACTCCCTTCGTATGTGGCTGCGCGTAACGTCCAATAAAACACACCCGACTCTGCCATGGTGGTGCCGCCGCGTGTAACTTACACATGGGCCTTTTTACAGCGATCACATGTGTGTGCACACGTGTTGGTGCCTGCCTTGGCTTTTCCGTATGCACACCTCTAACTGGT
The DNA here is from genome assembly GCA_026784285.1 of Stomatorhinus walkeri. Lineage (NCBI taxonomy): Eukaryota > Metazoa > Chordata > Actinopteri > Osteoglossiformes > Mormyridae > Stomatorhinus > Stomatorhinus walkeri. Next base: position 14,167,242 of record JAODUD010000134.1, read on the forward strand.
ATTGTACATAATAAATATATGGGTGAATATGAAATCCTTCATTTAAGACAATTCATATGTTGCTTCACTCAGTACAACTGCTAAGTGCTATCTGTATATCAGATACAATAAAAACGCTTCTCTATTTATTAACGCCAGTGGTGTCGGATGGAGTTTGACCAAATTTGCCCCAGCAGCAGACGTGTGGGAGGTTAGGTGTAATGTGTTTCGTTACATTGCACACATACAGTAGTCACATTGTGAAAATATGCGATGAAACAAAGATTTAAAAATAATTTTAAAATAAAAAAGGCTTAAGATAAAATGACCATTAAAAATTTTAAGACTATAACACTGTTTATGGTACAATTTCACAATTAAAAATCACTTAAAAATAACATCCATTTGTTCGCTAGGTATACGTGAATTGACCTCAGTGATTCAGTGAAGGCTTTAGGCCTCAGAAATATAGTGAACTTAACATAAATATATTAAAAATAAATGTACAGATCATGAAATATATAAATAATACATGCATACATTTTAGTCATGAAACAGGATAATTAGCTCTACACTTATTAATTTATCTATTTCTACATTTCTGTATCTATACATTTCTTCATTCATTAATTTCTGTATTTCTGCATTTGATGATTATTAAGTCTGTCTCTTTATGTTAATAAGGTAGGCGAATCTAACTTCACTTTCCCCTCTACTGATAATGCCTTGGCTTCAGGCACCCTGAAGAAATGTGACGTAAGACCCCCATGGTTCGATTGGTCACTGGTTGTAGTTTTGATGCTTTTAGGCATGCTGGGAAATTTTTTACGACTTTTTTACGAGTCATTGCTAATAATTTAGGATTATCAATGAATGATTATGGGAACCAGGCACCAAATCACAGCAATCTATTTCGTGTGGAAAGGTTAATGGGTAGTTTACTTCAACTTAGTGCTGATATGGATGTGGACCTTGGCCTATTTGTTGTTTGCCAAAAGGCAGCCACTCCAAGGCTAGACATTAGCAGCAGACCCGAAATAATACCCGCTCCAGAACCGCCCACCTTATTAACATACCTAAACAAACACAGAGATAAATGCACGAAGAAATGTATAAAACACAGAAATGAAGAAATAATCATGTCGCTTTTCATGACCAAAATGTCTGTTTTATGTATGTATTTATTATTTCATGATATTTTTGTACATTTATTTATTTATACTTTTGTCATGTCATGTTTAATCCTCCATAAAGAAACTCACTTTTAATTCTTCTCATATGTGTAATCTGTATCATGACACAAACGACTTAAATATAGGCCAAGGCGCCGTCATGAACGCCAATCACAAGACCCAGAAATATCAATGTGATTTTTTTCCAATTTTGTTCAGGTCCAGAAAGTGAAACTCCAAACCAGGATTTTGTTTCAACCAACTAGTTGAATATAAAGAGTCACAGAGTACTCAAGTGGTTGGTTGAGACAAAATCTTGGTCTAGAATTTTACTTTCTGAACCTGAAATGTCCGCCTCTGCTAAACAGATATATGTGAGATTACTGGTGAAAGCTGTAGAGAGGGGTTAGGCTCCTGATTAATGTGCATTTCACCAAGCGCTTAAACTGACTGTAAATTCAACTTAGAAGTACTGTACATTTTTTATCTGAAGTCTAGATGTCGCATTTTTTTCTATTTCCGCTGAAACGTTTGTACTACTAATCTGCACCATTCGTAAATGTGCGAGCTTTTTCAGTAGAAAGGTTTCTTTACAAATCCCAAAATCTTCGCATGAATCCGAAGGTTTCTCGCCTCGTTTTTCGTTTGTACGTAGCCTGTATAATGAGCACCCAGATTCTATTACATTTTTTTTGCCCATCTTGCAAATTCAGCGACTGAGGAATAATGACACGTTATCTGGACGTTAGGGGCTGCAGGTGGTTGTCCTGTCAATAGGTGTCGCTATATTAACAATGTAAATGACTGTAATGCTACAGAATGCAACCGCGAGTTTATCTGATTTTTTTCACTCGCGCTCCTAATTAAATGGTGCTCCAGGCGATCGCCTGTATCACCTATAGAGTGGGCCGACCCCTTGTTATTGTAGAAATTGCAAGACTTTCTACTTTATGTTTAAGATTTACTTTTTATAGTAACGTGAACGTGTGACGTGAACACCCCTCAGCCAAATACTCAAAAAATAAATAGGATGAATCTGTAAAAAGACATTTCAGTTCAAGTTAGTCTAAAGAGCTATTCATATTTTGCAAATCCATATAATAGGTTTTAAAGCTTTTTTGATACCCCAGTTCTTGTCATTGGAAATGTTTAATAGTTTCTGGTAATTTATGAATTAAGATATATTCTAAATGTATTTTTCATTTTTAATAAAATAATTCTAAATCGAGTTTCTGAGTATTTTTAATTGCCATTTTTTTTAACAAAACTTGTTTCTAGCATCAGATATTTTGATGTTGTGTTCTTTGGGTGACTAACGTTCTTTTTATGTATATTACTCAATATATGATAAAAAGAACAGAAAATATCAGAGCGATGAGCTGTTGCATTTCTCCTTCTTCAGGGAGGCGGAGGAGTTCCTGCAGGATAGAATGCAGGGCTGCTTCCTCCTGCGGCTCAGCGAATCCATGATTGGCTTTGTACTCTCCTACAGGTGCGGCACCTGCTGCTCCTATTTAGCTAGAACCAAGGGCACAGCTAGAAATTATGGGGGCCCAGATTAAATGCCACAGAACAGCATCACTTCTTGTCCTCACCCCCCCCGCCAACCTTCTGCTTCCAGGGGCAAAGACCGGTGCCGGCACTTCATCATCCAGGAGGAGGGGGGTGGGGATGGCGGTGGGGGGGGACGCTATCTCATTACCGGGGAGGAGAGCCGACATGAGAGCCTGCAGGAGCTGGTCTCCTATTACATGCAGAACTATGTGGGGCCCTTTGAGGAGGTGCTAACAGTTCCCTTTGTGAAGGTATGTCTGGTTATCCCACACACACACACACACACACACACACGGGTTTATAATTATATATTTGTGGGGACTTCTGGGGACTCTCCATTCATTTCTATGGGGAAAACTCTAATCTCAGCATGACCTTAAACCTCACAGCCCAAACCATAACCAGTAACTAAACCAAAGTAGCCAAACAAAATACACTTTTGGTATTTTAACTTTTTTGATTGCATTCACAGATCTTTGTTGGGACCTGAAAAATGGCCCCACACCGTCAAAATAACAGGTTTTTAATCACATTTTGGGGAACATTTGGTGCCCACAATGTAATATAAACCTAATCCACACACACACACACACTGAAAGATATCACATCATGGTACCTTTTAGTACATTACTATCTCTTGATGGTATTTGAGGATGAAGCAGCACAGTGACTCACTGGGTCACCTCACACTTCTACCTCTCTGTGTGTGTATGGAGTTGGATCGTTCTCCGTGTGTGTATGAAGTTGGATCATTCTGTGCGTGTGTTTGGAATTGGATCATTCTCCCTGTGTTGCAGATCTCCTTCCACAATCTAAAGTCATGCTGCTGTAAACAGAGTCGCAGAAAGTCATGACTGGGACCTTGAATAATTCAACCGAATGGGAGGGATTCTGACGATAAATCGTTCCCCTCCAGTGTCTGAGCTCCTGAAAGTCTTCTCCTTTCTCCCACCTTATGGGTAGCCCTGGTTTGGCTTATAAGCTTCTCTAAAATGCATGCAGTGTGCGGTGCTTCACAGTGCTTCACAGTGCTTCACAGTGCTTCACAATCTGGCTACTCAAAGTAAACTCAGCAGGTTTTTGGGTCATGGAGGGAAGCCCCACAATAGCATGCAAACCCCATACAAACGCAGCTGGGGCAGAGACTCAGAGCCCAGTCCCAGAGCCCAGAGGTAACCACTGTGGCACTCTGCCACCCCTAAGTGAACCATATACAAATCATTAAGCAAAAGTCCATCTGCTGACATGCAAAGCTGCAATGAAATGATAGACAAAGCAGTCCTGTGTTCACCTGAACAGGGTGTGGATACCCAACCTGGCCCCCATCCAGCCCCGCCCACATCCAACCTGGCCCACATACAACCTGGCTCACATCCAGCCCTGCCCACATCTAGCCCCGCCCACATACAACTTGGCCCACATCTAGCCCCGCCCACATACAACCTGGCCCACACCTAGCCCTGCCCACATACAACCTGGCCCACATCTATCCCCGCCCACATCCAACCTGGCCCACATCCAGCCCCGCCCACATCCAACCTGGCCCACATCCAGCCCCCCGACATCCAACCTGGCCCACATCCAACCCCACCACTGTACATCGCCTCACAAGCCAGTCAATCATTTTGTGCCACTTGAAGTACCCATATCACACTGATATCATATACACATGCCTTGGCTGGTATTATTATTATTATTATTACTAGGGGTGCAGAGTATCATGAAATTCACAGTTTGGGTCATATAATGGATTATGAGTCATGGTTCAGATAATTTTTTTAGCAGCATAAAAAATAAGGAGACAAATATACGTTTTAGGAGATAAATATGAACTTTTAACACGCCCCGTTCAGGTGAACACAGGACTGCTTTGTCTGTCATTTCATTGCAGCTCTGCATTGCATGGAAGTCCATAGACGACATACATTATTACTTTTTCTGTCTTGTTATGTTGAGATCATAACTCATTTTCTCAATATAGCCAGAGTAGTTTTCTCAAGATCACCAGTCATCTTCTTGACATCACAAAACAACAAAAGTCATAATTAGATGTTCAGTGTTTGTGAAGAGAAAAAGGGAAGCTGATTCGACTAACGAAGCCTGATGCTATTAGATCCACAAGGATTTATTTCCACTAAAAATCGAACCCCCCCCCCCCATTTGTTACATACACGGGAGGAATTTCAAACCCTGAATGCATGTACTATGTGGAGTTCTGCAGCATTCCTTTCAGGTCGGGTTTACACCTCCGCCTTCCTGCAGGTCATCCGCATGACTTTTATCATTAACCTCTCAGGGTAATGATGGCAGCAAAGCGACAACCTTAGGCGGCATGGAGGGATGGGGGGTACGGAGCAACTCTGCTACTGGAAAAGACGCGGAGGTCATCCCTTCAGCTCCACCCGCTCCGCCCCCTGCACCCAGATCCACTGAGAACCTAGTCCCCCCCTCCAATGTGACGGGGGACTACGCGGTGGTGAAAAAAGTTCTGAAGAAGTCGTATTCTCTATCTGATGTCCATCCTGCGACAAACACAAATGCGCTCAGCTTAGAGGTATGGACCATGCCATCCAGAGTTACAGACTGTCAGATGTTTTAATTAACTTATTTATCAGACGCTTTTGCCCAGAGCAACGTGCAGGTCAGGTTAAGTCATTTATTGATATAGCACATTTAAAAACAACAGGAGGTGACTGGATGTGATTGGATGTGCTTTCCAGTTTAGAAAGAATTCATTAACCGACTGCATACGAGTAACAGTGAAATATAAAATATTAATAAAATAACATGATAATGTGTATACAAGAAATTAAATAAATAAAAGAAAAGAAAAATAAATAAATAACCACATTAAAGATCAGACAATGTCACTGGAGTAGTTGAGGTCAAGGGCCTTGCTCAAGGGCCCACCAGTAAGAGCACATTGTCAGCTCTGGGATTAGAACCAATAAGCTTCTGGTTACCAGCACAGACTCTGAACATGTAGAGGCACACGCCACAGTTTTCTGTCCCTGAGTAGAACACATGGCTCTAATCTCTGATTTGGTAAAGTGATTTATCTGTAAAAATATTGCAGTATCTTAAATGCACACCCTGAATTTTCTGCTCCTGCTGTTGTCTCGCCCAGGTCTCAGACTGCATTCCTGTCAACTCCCAGCATTTGTCGACAGTTCCGGAAGGCGCTGGAGCTGAGGGCGGCGTGGCGGATGCTCCATATGCACGAGTAAACAAGTCCAACCGGGTTGCTCGCAACCCCTCTGCATTCTACATAAACATCCCCCCTGTGGCCGATGCAGCCCCCCATCCACCTCCACCTTCCCACGAATCAGTCGAGGAGCAAAAGTACTGGGAGATGGTGCCCCTACACACGTATGAGGAGACGCACCACCTGACGCCGCGCCCTGTGGAGTCAGATGACCGGATTGACTTCTACGCCGTGAGAGGGAGACAGGTGGCTATAGAAAGTGCCGGTGAGATAACCGACGTACAAGAGAGGACCAGAGAGCAGGGTCAGACAGACGCTGGAGCAATTGGGGTTGAGGGCCTCAATCAAGGACTCAACATCGATATCACTTTTCCATGTATGAGATTTGAACTGATAACCTTCTGACTGGGGAGAGACGGGGGGCCTATTTTCATAGGGTCTGAACAAGAACGGGTAAATGTTACATTAAGGGAGACAGGCAGAGAGATCAGTGTTACAAGTGGCTGTTTTGACCCACTATATTTCCATGGTTGTGGGTTTGAATCCTACCATCACCTTTTGTGTTCATGCAATCTTGTGTTCCTTTTCTTCAAGTATTCCAGTATCCTCCTCTAGTACGCAATTAGGCTAAATGGCATCAGTAAAGTTCCCATAATGTGCGTGTGTTTGTTTGCCCTTTGATGGAGTAGCCTCCCATCCAGACTGTCCAGTACCTTGTGTCCTATGCTACGTGAGACAAGCTGGATAAGTAGTTGCAAAACGGGTGAATGCTTTTTAAGAGAAATGCACCCCAGTTACAGCAAAATAATCTGGATATTAGCAGGTCTTACTTTTTCTTCACAGAAACCCCACAAAACCACTTGTACTCAGAAGTAAATGTGAGGGGAAGAGAAGTTCAGGATCAAGTGCAAATGCTGGGCAGAACAGTCCCCAACCTGCCTTTGAGACCCCATCCCAGACCCTCCAACTGCCGCTCTACGCCTGGAGGAAACCTTCAGGTACCTGAAGCCTCCTTCACCACTGCTATCACTACTATACTGGTATTATCACCAGCTAGTGATCTGAGCCATGATGCACAATAATGCACTGTTCACCGTTACCTGGTTTAACCAGCAGATTGGACCATCTGGTAACTGATGCACACATATTCCTGCCCACTATGGATTTTTCCAATTGCTACCGTGAACAGATACCCAGGTCCCTGAAGCGTCATTCTAACTACATGCTGGAAAGGATACTCTAAGTGGCTTATTGTCTGCTGTAGGGCCTGTGGAAAATTTCAGTCGAAGGTAGCCATGTTTTGTGCCACTAGAGTTGTCCTACACTGAAGTCCCAGAAGGCTAATAACATGTGTAACATAAGAACCAAGAACCCTGTCTGTTCCTTGGCTATAAAAATGTCATGATTTCAGTTAAATCGGAATCTCGATTAGGCAGTGTCTTACTGTGACAGAATGCCCATGTGACCTGATTTGTTACACAGTTCAGAAGTTACTGGCATTATGTGATGAAAACATCCAGATAAATTCTCTCCATTTTTAACACTTTACTTGTAAGTTGTAAACTGATAGTCAATGCGTTCAGTCTTCTCCACCACTGCCATCATCTCCACCCTTTGGTCTCCTCCTCTACTGCTTCTTCCACCACTTCCACCTCCACCACCACTGACTTCACATCATGCTCCATCTCCTACACTGTCTTTTCTATCTTGAAACTCCTCCTATGTGCCTCACTCTCAGCCTCTATCTCTCTTATTGCCTTTTCCATGTCCTCCAACACTGCCTCCATCTCAGCCTCTAACTCCTCCACCTTTGTCAGAGGACCCTCATTCATGTCCTCCAACCCCTCCACTGCCATCTTCTTCACTTTGTCTCCTATGCCACTTTCATCTCTCCATCCTTATCTTCCTCCACCACAGCAATGGTTCTCATCTCTCTCCCTCACTTTACATTTTGGTTTTTCGTGTTTTTGTCTTTCTTCTTTCAGACAGGTAAACTTATTTGCCCAGATTTTCTTTATTTTGTTTTATTTTTTGCCGTCCCACTGTTCTAATACTTCCCCAGCCTCTTCTGGCACCACTGGGGTCACAAACCAGTTTAAAAAGGCCCCCTTCATATTTACATGCCTCTTATTCAGTGTCTGATTTGCACTGAAGGGTAGTAAATGCTTCCAGCTCATTTTACACCTTCAGAATTGTGCCATTCCGGTTGTCATAGTAACATTCTGTTTAAAAAGGTCATTTCTATCACTTCTTCTGTGGTGTCACTTCCCATGAAATAGCATTTGTTCGCACAGTAACAGCACATATTGTTACATATTAAGCAGTGATGCTTTCAGAAAATTTCAATTGTGAAGACCATCGGGGGGCAATTATATTTATGGGGGTGACCACGCAGCACCGTGTCTCTTTCGTGGCTCCACTTAGGAAATAAAATAATCCATATTTTATTGCTATTATTTTGCCGTAGAGTGATCACAGGTATGTATTTACTATTCCTCCCCATCCTTTATATCCAGCGCTGGTTGCCAGGCCTGTAATGATTGCAGTTTTGTGTTTTTTGTCGGGGGGGGGG
>JAODUD010000134.1:14175823-14221827 GCA_026784285.1 Stomatorhinus walkeri
CTGTTTTGTGTTTTTTGTCGCCCCCCCCCCCCCCCCCAGAAGCTGGAAGCCAACATGACACGTGTCCCACCACCTCGTTCTCGGATGCCCATCCATGCGGCCCCAGAGACACAGATGTCCGATCCACAGAACTCTGTATATGAGCAGATTCCAGCTAGAAGCAGCCCCTCGTGAATCCTCCTCCTACAAAAATGACTTTCAGTGGGGGGACTTTCATACCCTGCCGTCCTGTTTAAACCTGGCAAGCTAGAGATACAGCTGCCAAGCAGAGGGAGAGAGGGGTCGCAACTTACAGTGATGGGGAAACCCGTTATGGTAAAGTCTTACCATAAAGGGCTATAGGTATGCTCAGTGTGTCTCAGTATTTATGTACAGTACCAGTCCGGAGTTTGGACACGCCAAGCCACCTATGAAAGAGAGTGATAGAGTGTTGCGTCACATGACCTGATCACCTGACCTAAACACAGTAGAGATGGTTTTGGGGGAGTTTGACCAGTGAATGGAAAAGCAGCCAATGAGAGCTCAGTATATATGTGGGACCTCCTTCAGGACAGCTGGAAGAGCATCCCAGGAGGCCACCCCATGGAACCGGCATAGAGGAGAACGTAAGGTCAGCCACTTCTCTGAGCAACTGGGGTTGAGGGCCTTGCTCAAGGGCCCAATGGTGGGATCACTCGGTTGACCACAGGATTTGACCAAGCAACCTTCTGAGTCCCAATGCACAAAGCTGACCAGCTGGTCAGTGCATAACTCTATATAATATATAATATTATAGAAATATATTATTTTATACCTTTGAAAATACATTTTTCTATGGGTAGGTGTGTCCAAGCTTTTGACTGGTCCTGTAAATGTGTATATTAAATAATTAAATAATTTTAAAATACAGTTTATATGTTCACTTGAGATAAAATGTGCAAATTCTCATGCATTTAAATCCTGCTTGTGGCTTGAAATGAAATAAGGGTCAGAAATATGAGCTATTGATACAGATAAGAGTAGGCTTGCCAACCACATGACCAGCATAGGACACACACACACACACACACACTTGTATGCATAACTTTGGGGGGGACTATCCATTAATTTATACGAATCATACCCTAATCTCAGCAATGACAACCGTAACCCCTACCCAGCCTCTAATCACACATATTTGTTTCCCACAATGTAATATATGCATAACCCACTCACACACACATATTACTATTAAATGGCTGTATTGATGTGCAATATTCAAGTTCATTTGCTCATTTCAGATTGCATTTTTGTGTACGTTTAAAATCAAAACGTTGATCATTTAAAACTAGCTGGCTAAGTACTAAAATGCTTGTTTTCAACTTTCAAATAGGTGTCCAATTGTTGGTAACTAATTCACTGATTAGCTTAATTGAAGTACTCATTTAGTAGGATCATGTATTTGCAAGCCAATGCATGAATGACTACCTGACTAATAATTTATGATTATATTTACGGTTAACAATTGTATGATTAATTAACTATGAATAACTTGTTTGTCCTTGAGTCAGTGTTACTGACGCCAAATAGGCCCTTCATTGCCAAACACAGAGTAACTGAATTACTGTGTTGTACATTATGAGTCATTAAACTTCATCTTTGCCATTATTAGCAGCTGTACTACCTGCAGTTATGTAATCCATCTGAAACTAAGCAGGTTTAGGTTTGGCCAATACTTGGACGGGCGACCAACCTTGGAAGCTGGGAGAGGTGGTGGTGTGGACAACACCTTAGGCTGTACTATGGTCACTGTGGATCCCAGTGCTGTGAAAATGGTGCTGACCATTGGATAATATCTAAAGCTGAGACCCTGACTGTCGGAGGTTGTAAAAGATGCCTGGGTATTGTTTGAAAGACCAGGGATTGTATCCCAGTGTCCTGGCTAAAGTTGCCCACTGTGGCCCTATCAAATCTGGCCTCCTAATCATCCCCTGTATCTAACTGGTGAATTCTCAACTGCTTGCTCACCACGTTAGCTGGTGCATCCTGGTGCAAAATGGCTGCCACACAGCAGTGGTGGCTGAAGTGGCTCCCCATTGGTTCCATGAAGTGCTTTTGGTGTCTTGAAAAGCGTTCGTTCATTCATCTGGCATGTAACAGGCCGGTCAGAATATTTGACCTGTTGGCTGTTTGCATATGTCAAATTTATGACACGCCTCGTTAAAGAAAAGCCGCTGCTCTCAGACATTGTCCACTTTATCAGCTGAGTCAGTGTATTGCTGTAGGATTAGATATAACAGGACGATAGATAGAAGGTTTTATTCTAGAATATAGTTTAATTTATCTCTGCCCATCCCTGAAGGTGTGAATCTCTACAAGTTATTTATGAAGGCAGGTGATGTGATGGATTAACCACTTCATAATGGGCTTTTTACTGGTGTCTGGATAACCGTTTAGATACAGGAAGCCCAAACCCATTCCTGTTTCAAAATGATTGACAATTTGTGTTGGAAAATAGAAAGTAAAATTCCTGTGGTTAGTTACAAAATCCTGTCAGACCAGTCAGAGCTGCTGATTGGCTAAGATCCAGGACATTCTAAACTTCTAACTTTTCTATACAGTGCTCTCCATTATATTCAGAAATATCCAGTTTAATATCAAATAAGACTCAATCACAGTATTTTTGTACAGATTGCTTTATAATTTGTTTTACTATTTAGTTTTCTTTTTCCCGTATTTTACTCAAATGCTCAAAGAAGCTGCTTGTTTTCCAATTTATCACTTAATTTAATAGGGAACATTTTTTCCATACATCCATCTATCCATCCACCCAAAGTACTAAATATTGCTAGTAAAATTGATGAAGAATGTTTTTAACTCAATAATGTGTGTAAGAAAATCTATAAGTTTGTGTAGTGGAATGTTATCTATCTTTAAAAAAGATATCAAAGGATTAAGTGCAAAGTCCCAGGCAAAACATTCCTCAAGCCGCCTTTGAGACCAGCTAGTGATCCGGAGACTAATCCCACTGTGGATGGATTGTTATGTGCTATTCATTGGTAGCTCATTGTTACCTGATTTAACCACCTCAAGGCAGAGTGGACCATTTAGTAATTGAAGCACATAATATTCCTGCCCTCTATCGATTTATTCAATTGTTACCATAAACAAATAAGCAGGTCCCTCAAGTATTGTCATGACTGTATGCTGAAATGAATACTTTTATTGGCTGATTGTCTGCAGTGCTGCCTGGAGAAAATTCTATGGTCCAACTAAGAAAGTAAAATAAGTCATTCTTTGTATTATTTTGAAGTGGGGTGTGTACAGGGGCTACGGCCGCTCCTTAGCCCCGCCCCCGGGAGCAGGCCTGTGCAAATATGGTGCTGAAGGTGAGGACAGGTGGGGATTTTAATGAGCAGTGGGGGTGGAAGCAGCGGGGAGGAACAAAACAGAGAATCAGTCAGTGGGGGAGGGGCGACAGGAAATTCACGGGATATAGGGCATATTGTCATTAAAACAAATATCTATCAGAAACATATACAGTGAAGAATATGGAAATGAGCAACTTCAATAAACTGTCAAACTCTGCTTCATTGCACTCATCAGCCCATGGGCGTAAATTATTGGAGGGACAGTAATCAAAACTGGTTAATACTCGATTCCCACCAATCGCATGGTAACCCAGTCAGCGTATGCTCAGCAAACACACAGCAAAGGCTGATTGGGTTAACAGAGCGCGCAGCATGCTACTGTTTTGGTAATATCATAGGAAACATCTGAGCTTCCTCAGAAGAAGCTTCAAACATCAGTGGAAAAAGCAGCGGCTCAGCATCCACAACATCTTTTAATAAAGGAGACATTGTGGTGAACGAAGTAAAAAGATGTTGGTGATGTTGCAGCACTTTTTGCAATGTAGTCAACTATCAACAGACTGGTGCTGTGTACCGTAAACTGCCTAAAAGATGTGCAAGATAAAACTGGAAATGCTGATAACCAAAAAAGCAATCCAAACAATGCTTTTAACTTAAAAGATGTGTAAGAAAATTTCTTAGTTAATATACCCATGTTTTAACTTCCCTAAAAAATACACCTTCCTAAAATAGCATGTTCCAGAACTATAAAACACTTGGATTGCAGAAAATTCCTGCAGCAATCCAAGATTTAAATAGCGTTGAACATGGAAATGGTCGTCATGATCCAAGACTTCCAGCAGAGGCTAGAAGAACCAGGCGGTGGTATCTCAAGGCTCCTGCAGTGAGAGCAGAAGGATAGAAATAAAACGTTCAAGCTGAACAGCGGGGGCCTCGGATCAGCTCTGATTTGGCGTTTCTCTTCATACTGCATCGAACTGACATTATTCTTGACAGCATGACGAAAAGCATTTTGCTACCTCTCAGTGCTTAACAAGAAACTGCAACAACAACAATAAAAACAGCAATAAATCTTGCATAATAAATGAGGAGGGAGTACAGGACGCATTTAATACCTAAAATAAATTATGAAATGTACAGAATATGAATAGTGCCTAAAATAAGTTATGGTATGAAAAGGAAATAGTCATACACACACACACACACACACAGAGTATACGAAGCAATGCATCTGTACAGATATTGCACATGGGTTAGTAGCAACCTCAGCCTTTTTTTATTCAAAAAGAAAACATGTTGCAGACCTTAAGTGACTGATGTTCTTCTCCCCGGCAGACATAAACATTTTCTGAAAAAAAGTAAAAAGTTGTACCCTTGTAACTGTACATTCTAAAGTACAGAAATGGATTCTGAGGAACATCCCAAATGTACAGACAGCATTAATGTACCATCAGTGGTACAAAAATGTTCCTCAGAGTCCATTTCTGTACCTTAAAAGGTACAATTACCTGCAGCTAAGGGTACAATTGGCTGACCCAGTGACAAGCAATGGTACAAATTTATACCCTTTTTCTGAGAGTGTAAGGTACACCGGCTTTGAGGTTCAAAACACCACTAGCATGTCGTGCTGAAGCTCATTGAGGCGTCTTTCAGCAATTTAGAATTCTATTAAAACAGTCTATTAATTTAGGCAAAAAGGGGTATAGAAATCTCACTGATAAAGAAAGTGTGTGATGTTAAAATAGTGTAGAAGTAAACAAAGTAGTAGAAGTGAATAAATGGGAATTGCAGGACTCTTCAGTTAATAACAAACAACACAATGCGTCACCCTATATAACTCCCTAAACAGCAGGCTAATGTCAAACACAAATGGAACAGAACAGTGATACTTTAGTCATCATCACATACTGACAAAAAAAAACAAAGAGTACAAGTTTGTACCTTTGTTTTTCACTGGGGCTGCACCCTCAAGGGTCTACATGGTACAAAAATCGACTGAAGAACAACATTAATGTACCCACAATGGTACAAATTGTTCCTCATAGTCCATCTCTATGTCTTTATTTTATTGGCCTAATACATTCCCAGGTAGGTTACAGTGGCAGGGGTTTGCACTTTAGTCAGAAAACCTCTTACAAGGGAATAAATGTTCTCCATCAGAGATGGAAGAAGAACGCTAGTAAACATGAGTCTAAATGATACAAGGAAAACAAATCCATTTCACAACTGTGAAATACAGGTAAATTCATCACAGTACATTTAAGCCATTCATTGCGTTTAATGACTGTTAAGAAAAGTACACACTTCTAATGAAGATTTCACACGTCTTCGCTGATAACTAGCCTGATATATTCACTTTAAGTAATGGCACACTGGCAAAGCCAGAAATTTGTTCATTTTCTGATTTTGGTGTTACTTTGTAATGTGCGCTTGGTCTTTGAAATATTGCTATACACTCCACTCGGAATAGATAGTGAATCGGTTGTAATGTTATTTATGTCAATAACTTCGGGTCATTTTACATTCCATCCTAAACCTAAAATTGCACCAGAACTACTGGAAACACTAGTCAAACAGAAATTTCCATTCAAGGCACAAGATGGAGTAAACGAAAGTTGTCGATTTAAGAATGCTTAAGAAACGTTTCCAAAGGCCTACTCTGTGAGATTTTTAAATGCGATTATCTTGGAATACAACAGTAATACCGTATAGGCCTACATGTCAGATATGCATAATAATTAACGTAACGTGCACGAGTATGATTTTAAAAAATCGGCTAGCTGCTATGGCTGCTATCGCGTTTTAAAAATCACTCAATTTTTAATTGTTGACAAACAATCCTACCAGACATTAAAATCGCTGACAGGTACCGCGCTGCACCTGAATCGCAACCGCGTGTCACGTGACGAAAGGGGGAAAAGGCGCAGCCCCTTTAACACGCGACCTTCCCTTTAATGCTTCACCTGGCCGCACCTGGAGCGCCGCCGGTCTGCCGGAGTTTCGCAATAGAAAACCCCGCAGTACGCGCTCTCGGGGTCATTTTCGTATTTCCTCCTTTACGATGAATACAGAGCTCGGTAAGCTTGTGAGATGTTTATATTTTCCATTCAGGGGACTTTTCCGAAGGTTTTGATTGGGTTGTAGGGTTTTACGTTTGTTAAACCAGGCTGATATCTTTATTGCTGTTGAGTTTTTCTTAGGTACGACAGAGTCGGTCACTCGGTTGCTGATATCGGTTGTAAGCCGTATTGTAGGCCAACAAGTCCGAACAAATGATCGTTTGCATTGTGTCAGTAATACCCGGAGTAGGATGTGACATAAAATAACGTTGTCAGTGGTCTGTTGTGCTGATCCTGTGTAGGAGTATGAGACAATTAATCTAGGAATGTTTTGACAGCTTTATAAAAGTCTTGTGCACAAACAATCACCAGTGTTGGTTTTTCTCTAAGCTTTTAAAAGCAAAAATTATTGAAACGAGAATTCCCCAACTCGTAGTAAGCAAAGTTGTTCTTTGACATTTCCCCCCCCACAGTGAGAAATGTAAAGTTTGATGTTGACAAAGGGCTCTGAATCCGGACATTGAGAGTACTTTAGCCTGACATGTTGGGACACACAATCAGGAACTAACCAAACTGCGTGACTGGGAGGAAGTCCAACCGCAGCGAAAAACGCAGAGACGTTACAGAATGACTGAAATCCTGTCTGCGAGTGCGAAGCCAGATGAGCAAGTCCCCAAGTCCATCGGAGTCATAGTGGAGCCCAATGCTCAACTGGAGAACGGGCTGGAGGACGAGGAGGAAGAGGAGGAGAAGCAGCAGGCATGGGGTGAGGAGCAGTGTGTCACCTCTGCCAGGTTTGAGCCCAGCACCCTGCCCTGCCGGGGGCCCAAAGAGATGGCGGATAAGGAGCAAGAAGGCAGTGTCCTCCTCGGTAAAGAAGGGCTTCTGGAAAAGAAAGCGACAGAGGAGGACGGGGAGAGCCTAGATTCTGGGTCTATACACGTAGGCCGGGAGAGCAGGACGGAAAGCGAGAGGGAGCTGGGCATGAAGCAGAGGCTCCTTATAGACGGCTGGCGTGGGAGCGAGAGGAAGCTGGGGATGGACAGCCGGGAGAAGGGCGACGGCGGCACGGGGGAGGCGGGCGACGCGGACGGCCGGAGGAACAGCATGCCCGAGAAGGCCGCTCCGGTGTTCGACCCCAACGTCACCATCCTGCAGCTCTCCAAACAGCGGCACACCCAGGGAGACGGCTGCCCCCTGCTGCCAGACGAAGGAGTCTATCACGCCTGCCACGGCTCCCAGGGGCCCCCGTCAGATTGCTATTACTATGACAGAACGGATAAACCATACATGTGTAAGCGCACCGTATACCGTGTCCGTCCCCATTCCACCGATTAAACTAGTTATCACAGTCACTAAGAAGCCACTTTGGTATGGATATGGCAAAATTCTATTTTGTCCTAGTAGGCTTCAAAATTAATGCAACTGTTCTAAGCATATCCCCCTACACATGGCTGTATCGCTGTACTGCATGAATAAAAACACACTGCATCCAGCCAGTGCTAACTGCTTGTGCTCAATCACATTGAGCCTGGAACCAAGACTAATGTGACTCACTAAAGTGTTAATGTGGTGAAATCCACCGGATAGTGTGGCAGCTCCTAAATGGGACTCCGTGGATGATTGGTGAAGCCGTCTCTCTTTCTCTCGCCAAGCCTACAGCAGCCGTGTGCGCAGCACCCTGAAAGCCGCCGGCGCGATGATCGTGGCGGCTCTGATCTTCCCGGTCCTCGTGTGGGGTGGTTATGCCTTCTTGCCCTTTGATGCCCCGCTGCTCAATACTGCCCCCGAGAGGCTGGTCTACACGTTGCGCTGCTCGGTCTTCGCCCTCGTCCCTGTTGTCATGGGTGAGGAAGTGAATCGTGTCGCCATGGTGACCTTGTTTGCTTATAGGTCTCCTGAATAAAAGTCACAGTGGTGTCTTTTGCTTGTGCCGTTGCAGGAATTCTGGTTCTGGGTGTGTCCCAACTACGGTTCTGTTATGTGGAACCGATGTATGAGGGTCAGGTGGAACCCAGGGCAGTGGCCGTCCATCGACACTACGTCCACGACTCCATCTCTCTCTTCTTGCTTTACTTCCTGCAGTTGGCTGTCATGGCAACTTACTTGAGTCAGAAGTGTCTGAAGCTGGTGCCTTTGCTGACCATTATGTTCTCTTTGGGCAGGTAATTCGCCGTGAACCCTTAGGTCTGTCGCGTGGTGGAGTGCTGTTATTAAAAATGCATGTTGTGACATGAATTTGAATGGTCAAATTTGTCAACAATCGACATAAACCGTGTGATCCGCAGCTTGTTTGACAGCTCCAGGGGTAAAATCCCCAGTTTACTGGGACTTCATACAGTTTTTTGTTTCATATTGGAATGCCACAGTTAGTCTGGAGTTACTTTGGAGACGTTGTGTAGACTGGTGCTAAGTGTATAGTGTATCTTGGTATTCCCTAGAGGTGCAGTTTGTATGGGAGCTGATCCTGTTGTGCCCCGCAGGCTGGTCTACTGGCTGCTGGCAGCTCTGGGCGGAAACGGCGCCCGTGGCCTCGGGTTTGGCATGTCCTTCCTGCCCGTGCTGGCGATGCTGGGGGCAAACTTGTACTTCATCTTCACGCTGGAGGCCGGGGGGAGCATCTTCGCGGTGGATCCCCTGCCCGAATCGACCGAGACCCCCCGCCAGCGTTTCTGGGGCTAGAGCACCGGAGCATCCAGCCCCTGGAGAGAGATGGGGGGTGAATTTAGCCGCATGACTCTTCCGGTTTCCTGGGCTTTTGGCTCCACAGGGGTGAGATGCAGCCCACGGTGTGATCTTGCGCAAAATGGACAATCGCAGAACCGGAAAGTGAATATAAGAGTGATGGTGGATCTGGAACCATTTTCTCCATGTGGAACTTGCTTAGTGCTGTACGATTTGCATTTGTAAAATTACTGCTTCTGGGGGAACCTGCTGCATTAGGGCTGTTATGTATCACATGTTTGACAGAAACTGGACACTCCTGGACTGTAATTACACACCCTGAAGGACATTGCTTCCTCTCTCCTGTGGTTTCTGTTAATTGGTATTTAGGATGAGATGTTTTCAAAGAGATGGTGAGTGTGGTCCTTTTTGACGAAACCACTCATTTTTTAAGTGTAACTTTAAGTGTAAGACTGTACAGTGGTGCATCCAGCATGCCATTCGGGTCTTCTGTTCTAGTGTCTGTCTTCTCCATGAAATTCAGCAAGCCTGAATCCGTTATAAATAAACAAATCTGCGGATGGGGAAAATGCCTTAACCCATTCCATGCCACTGAATGATCATCAAAACAGTGCCGTAATCAAAGAAATTGACTTGTAGCAACAATTCTGCATTTTTGTCATTGCATGATTGCCGCCGCTGCCTTTGTTCTTCATTCTGTATTTTTGTTTACTTGATTATTTTTCTTTGCATATGTAATGTTGCGCTGAAGTATATATAAGAACGGATTAAAATGACTGACATATTGGGTTTTCCCGAAGTGTTTATTCGTTCTTATTTGTAGTTTTGCACACAGCCTATGTTATGTCATTTTATGCATAAACCAAGCGTGAAACTAGAAAAACTCCGAATATGCATGTCTGTTGGGGCGCTTACGTCACACCGCAAACAAGACAAACAAGTTTCATAACTGTCGGAGGGCAGAAAGTTTGCCATAAATCCCATGTACGTCCACCTGGTGGCGCATTGACTAGGGAGCGAAGCGCCGTGGGAGTACCCTTCGGATAGCCGTGCCACGACTGGGGGGTTACATTAAAAGCTGTGAAGTCGGGGACGTAAACACTCGTTGCCACTCTACCCTTAATGTAGCGCGGTCAGAAAATGGCAACCTCGCAGGGGCGAAGGAAACACTGTGCCTGCCTGCTAAGGATCCGGGAGAACTGCCCGTTCCGCAGACTGCGGAAAGGCAGATGCTACGGTAAGACCTTAGTAATGAACGGCTGGGTCCTATCAGTTATGTAACAGCGTATTAAGTACTTAACCATTTTGGGATATTCATCAGAAAAAAAATGTATAATTGTGACGTACCACTACCTGGTACTGCGATCAAATTCATTATAAAAAAGGGTGATCCGTGTTCTTTTATACTAGACTCGTCTAACAGTGAATACACAATGAACAACGGGCACTGTTCTCTAATGAAAATCGAGAATTGCTAGTGGTTAGCTTAGTGTGCTTTGGTTAGTAGTGACTTGTTGTTGTGAAAGCTTTTACACACGTGTAAACAACAGCAATTTTGTAAGTGAAAGGTGGATCTCTACCTAGACTGCGTAAGCATTGTGTGCGAAGCCTGGAGCATTAACAGATGATCTGTAATTAAAACGCTGTTATAAATATGATACATTGTAACAGAAGCAGAAGTGAGAGTCGTGACTCTCCAAGTTCCGACTTCATGTGGGAAGTTAGAAAGAGCCATTTTATTTGCTAAAACGAGAGATTACTCTGCTTTTATATACATCTTAAGGACTGGAATGTGTTTCTGCACTAAGCAGACTGAAATTAAGTCCATGGTCAACAGATATAGGCTACTGAGCGTGCCAGAAACATTTTATTTAGGCCTATATTATTTAGTATCATATATGTATTATGATTGTGACTTTGCTCACAAAGAGATGATTGTTCGAATAATCGATGTTTGGCTGTCGCCGCAGACATCCAGAGCGCGTCGGTGCAACATTGGGCGCAGCACGATGGCGGCGCCACGTCGTCTCACGTCGGGCGTGCAGTCGCCGAAGTCCCTCCGGAGTCCCATTCCCAAAGTGACATGTGTCTGCCCACTCCTCAGATCCACCTTCCACAAGGGGAATTCGGTAATGTCTATAAGTCACATAATCATTTTTTTGGTAAGAACTCAACATGATCGTGTATTTGGGCAAAATTAGAAGGCAAGAATCACAACGTATGCTCCATATTTTACAATGTATTTCCTTACCACGTGCATTTTTGCATGATTTGGCTTGATTCCGCACTCACCAGTGCAACATAATTTATTCTGAAGCAGTAACAAACTACATATGTGTGAAATATATGAGTGGTGGTGAAGAGTCACATTACAAGCACAACAATTTAAGAGCCCTCTGAAATGTCCTACCACATTATGGCTCTGAAATGTCGTTCCACATTATGGGTGGCCTTTAATACCTGTTTGGGGTGGAATGGAGGAGAGGGTGATGTCTGAGCAACTGCCCTTATTTGATCACCAATAATCACACGAAATTGACCGAGGGGATAATGCCCCGCAATGACCCAGTTCTGACCCCCCCTAAAACCCCTGCAGCTGTAGACCCGGGCGGCATCGAGTGTTCGCCCAAGCCCCTGGCACCCCGCACTGTGACAGTCCAGGGCCCTGTGCTCCTGAATCTCCCGGCAGCTCACCCTCACCAGCACCTGATCGCACAGCCCTGCAACAGCAGCATGGGTGAGGAATGAGACCTTCTGGCCCCAGTCCCACGCTTAGCCTCTTACCGCTTTCACAAAAGTGAGAAATTGTCATTGCCGAAACACCGCAGCACACAACGAAATGTGTCCTCCGCATTTAAGAGACATAGCAGGGGGCAGCTATTGTTTAGCACTGGGGGAGCAGTGCTTGGAGGGGGGGGGCGCTACTTTCCCCAGGGTACCTCGGTGCTACCTTGCTGGTCGGGGATTCAAACCAGCAACCTTTCAATCACAACCACACTTCCCTGACATTAGGCCGCCACTTACAGGCTACTCCATGGTATTACAACGGATTTCAGTTGCTTGCCACCAGAAATAGCTGACTTTCCCCTGCCCGCCGCACCATGGCTCTACCATTTTGAATCCCGAATCCATCTAACCAATGCATCGGTTTCCTTTCAGAGGTAGACAGTGGCATTGACCCAGAGACAGGAGAGGCCTTAGAGTGACGAAGAGCAGACGTCGGTCCTGGACACGCAGCACTATAGATATGACAGCTTGTCATCTGCATTATACCCCGTTTAGTGTGCAGCATTTATGTATTTATGGTGAGAAGTTTCCCTCTGCTGTTCCCTCTTCCTGTTTTATGCATCATCCTGTCGAGACACTGGGAATGTCCGCACACTCTTCCTGGGAATTTTCAGCATGCTACATAGCAGCTGAGAATTTTCACCAAGCTATGCTCTTACTGGGAATTTTCACCATCCCATACACCAGCTATAAGTGACCATGTCATATTGTTGCTGGGAATTTTCATCAAGCCACCCACCGGCTGAGATGGGATTTTTGGCATAACATATCATTACTAAGGACTTTCACCATGCCATACACTAGCTATAATTGACCATGTCATATTATTGCAGGGAATTTTCACCATGACATGCCGTTACAGGGAATTTTATCACCATGGCACACACTTAATGGGAACTATGGCACCAAATCCTGTCTGGCTTTTATTGGGAACTGGTATTTGTCTCCTTTAATGCATCTTAAAGGTAATTGGCCATCTTGCTGGTGAGAAACAGAATGTATGTTGTGTAATATAATTGTCTAGTGATTTTTATTCCAATATAAACAAAATGATAATCTTTAATAAATTAAAAAAAAAAAAACACGTACCATGTACGTATGTGTCAGCCAGCTCTGAAAGGGCAGGCACCCTGCTGGGTCACACTCAGCTCTTCATTTTCCCGGAGTATATGGCACATGGGATTTATCACCTCACGCATCCAGAGTTTGATGTTGAAATCTCACCACCAGCTTTATGTGCAACACGTGATGTCCTCCACATACTATGCTATGTGGGGTTTCTCTGGCACATGAAAAACATCGTTTGATGAATTTGTGCCTCTAAACTACCCAGTGTGTGTGTGGACGTGATAATTGAAAATTTGCTTCGGATCCGGGTTTTCCAAGCTAATGTAAATCTACTAATGAAAAGAGCCAACATTTATAATCTAATGTGTTAATGAGGGGCGGTAGCCCCCATGATGAAATATCTCCTTGGGCCCCCCGCTTGGGCACTTTCAATCTAAAGAAATAAAGGCCCTAGAGTCAATAGAATTTGCAGACTGAGGGATGAGGACCCCTTAGGTAGATTTGAGTACTGGGGGCCCTCCACGTTCCTCCAGTACCCCTGGTAGCATTATTTCAGGGTTTGGGGTTTTTTTAAGCCAAAAAGAATACTGAAATGTAGCGTGCAACAAACAGCATGCAGGTGTACTGGTCTTTCAGGAATGATCGTTTTTCATGACACCTAATTGGTGTTGAGTTTTAATCAATGTCCTACATAAACTTTTAGGGGCTTACTTTTATGTACATTTTAACCAAAGCAAGAGACAGTACAAGACAAAGGGGTGTCTAGAAAATGGAGGAAAATTTAATATGAAAGAATATATAAGAATATATATACACAATTATAAGCAGCATATTTCCAGGGGCTGCTCAAAAAATAAACAAAATTTTTTTTTAGAACATTTTTGAAAATGTAAGACATTTAACAATTATTGGCAGGCTTTAATGGTCAGATAAATGCATTTCTAACTGAAAAAAATGAAAACGAAGCAAGTAATATTTTGAGCTTAATGTGATTTAGCTAGACGTGATCTTTAATGAATTAATCACACATTTAATACAGGTCAATTTGCTTTTTTCGTGAAAATTAAAGCAGAATAAATTCGTATTTGATTAATTTCAGCAAGCAATTATTGAATTTTGATTGACAAAGAGAGTGATCATTGACCAATATTTAACATTAGCAACAACAATGAAGTAAACATTCTTTTTATAGATGTGACTAGGCAGATGCTACAGGAAGTCTTGGTGCTGCTGGCGGGGGGAGGGGGGGAATGCAGAACTCAAAGCACCAGACAGCCCTGAAAAAAGCTGAGCAACAGGGGCTTCTCCAAAACTCGAAACACTTTATTCTGCAACAGCAATATTTAGTACATTAAAGTAATATTTACCAAGATCATAATGAACAAAATGCTAATATACAGGAATAAGCACCAGCTCAGAGCAAGAATATATTTCAATTTATTAATATTCCACTGGAAACAGACAGTTCACTCCGTTATAACCTATATTCAAAACCTTTAAAATAGATTAGCAAAAGTCCATTTGAAATCTGTCATTTCCTGTACAAACTTTATCCTATCTGAGCAACAAACTCCTTGAGTAGAAAAAAAACAAAAACTCTTAAAATGCCTCTTATTCCTGGCTTAACTGGAGGCCAGAAACTAACATTATACCACCCTAAGCAATCTATAATTTAAAAATTGCAACAAAGCCCACTAGTTAGTTGCTATACACTGAACTCAAACAGGTCTATGACCTCTTCAGACGTTTCACACTGTGCTCTTGAAAATGGATACCTCTTAACAGATATCTAAAGTGCAGGAACTGGCAGTGTTAAATGAAGAAGACGACGAAACAGCGTAAATCAGGGTGCAGCTATGGATCCACGACTCTTCTATTGCTGGAAGGTCCAGTGGTCAGATAGGCTGGTCCTCAGACCCGCATGCGAGAACAGCCAATGGGAAGCAGGCCTCTGCAAAGTCGTGCAGCCTGGCTCTTAGTTGATTGGCTCATAGCCCTGTGGGACAGAGCGCTGCTTGCGGACGCACACCAACACCCCACACAGGAGGATGAGGACCAGGGGAATGCCCAACCCCAGAGCCATGATGCCTATAACCAGGGCTGAGAAGGACTCAGTGGGAGGGGAGCCAATACCCACCAAGATGGTCCTGAAGAGACACCAGGCACACGAGTTACTTTAACTTCGACTATTATGCTACAGGTCAGCTAACAGGGAAAAACAAAGCTTGCTAATCACTTTTAACAAAAAGGCGACAAAGTTACACAGTGAGCTACAGCAAAACTTAGTTTATCATTGTTCAACTGCTAGCCAAAGTGGCAAAAAAATGTGACTTAGTAGAGCACTGCATTCTGATTTGTCAGGGGTGTCCAGAAAGGATTTATGACAAACATCACAGGATTGCAGATGCGGCCACAGAGTAGCAAGCTCTAGGTAATGATATTTATTTGGGAGGCTGTGCTACTTTATAAAAATATTGATTTAGAAATGGATGCCGTGGGACAGAGTTTTGAATGGCTTACCAGCTGAGGTAGTCAGTGGTGTTGTAGAAAGGGTCTCCCGCAATACTGAAGCTCATGTTAAGCCCGTGGACACGGAAACCATCGCCGAAATATGCCAGGACGAGGTCCGAGGCGGGCAGCTGGTCCATGGGCATGAGGTGCGAGTGCCGACAAGGAGTGGCGTCATTAAGCACGGGGGTTTCTGTACGGTAAGCTACTGGTTTCCACTGGACATATCCGAGAATGGGTGAAGTCGAATTGAGGGGATACGACACCCACTGTGACACCTACAGTGGAGAGAATGATCACAGCGGGGGTCAGATGATACCCCGAGTACAATTAAGGGGTTCAACTAATTTCAAGCCACCTGAAACCATCAATACGGGATGAGTGTAACTTACTTGGAAAATGGAGGGTGTGTACTCATCGTCGATGGACCTCAGTGTCTCAACCTGGCTTGACAGTTCTTTGCTATCAATGTGCTGGAGCTCCAGAACAAAGCGGGAGAAACCAGACCTCCCTGTTACTCCCTTTAGCCAGAACCGCACCTGAGAGGCATTAGCGTTGTGAAGTAGGCGAGGCCAGATCGGGCCACGCCCCTCCGACTCAAAGGCAGAGAACTGTGGAGGCAGAGGAGTGAAACTAGGTGATGCATGAGCTCCTAACAAGTGAAACCCAGTATATTATTCACACTTGAAAGAAGGGACTATGGATGCATAATGCATTCAGCTGGAAGAAAAATATTACTCATAAAAACAAGATTATCATCTCAATTTAGAAAAACATCGCTTGTAAAAACAAGATGGTTATGTCATTCTTTCAGAAAAAAAACAACTTTTTTCCCCAGATGAATGCTATACACTTCTGTAGGGGACAAGACTTTTATTTGTGCTAACATTTTATTTTGTATAGATACAAATTAAACTATTCACCTCTGCATGATCACTAAAAAGTAGAAAATTAGAGCTCAAGGTTTAAAAGTATACCAAAATGGCCAGGGAAAAAGTTCACTGAAAGAGAAATTTCCCACATGCTAAAAGAGTGAAAAGTAAAGGTCTGTACCAAACTGATTATCAGCATCAGTGGATAACCTACCAATGAAGTGTCTATTAGGCACCCAGAAAACTGGCCAAATCTACGCTTACCTCATAACATACCAGTCTTAGCCTGAGATTATTAGTACGTTTGACCAAACACTTATTAATAATTGGCTGCAAATGGAAATTCTGTAATACGGTAAGTTTGGAACAGACAGTCATTTTTTGTGTGAATGGACGATATACTTTAAAATCTGCTCGTTTGAGAGTGCAATACTATTATTATTATAATATTACTTTATCATTTTGTTATTAATTGTATTTTTTGGGTTTTTATAAGGTTACTAATAACTTAGTTAATAACTATATAATTATATGTATGTTATTTTACATCCGATATTCGTATCAGTTCGTAAATCTAAATAATCAAATCTAAAATTATATCAGCCAATTTTATTGGTTATCAGAATATTTAACATCGGTCTTGAGTCTTCGGTGGATACGGTAAGAGTAACACTCACCCCCAGACAGAAGGAACCATTATGGAAGCTTTCTGTGGGACCCTTTCCACAGAGCTGGGCGGTGTGGCTTGTATAGTTGAGGGTTCTGTTGAGATCCACCCAGGTAAAGTTCTGGAGGTCGTAGGGTGGAAAGAAACTGGAGGGGGGCAAACGTGTGGGGTCCGCTGTGTCGTTAACATCATCATACTCCCACAGCTATGAAAGGGAGAGAGATGATGAATTGTAGCAAGCTTGGTGCATTCCCGCAGGTCTTCATGGAGTCATTGTATAGTGTGTTATTTTTGGAGCTAAATTGAAGATTCAGAGACCACACCAAAATGAATAAAGAAAGAAAAGCCACGATAAAGACATACAAAAGTACAAATGGAAGAATGGAGAATCCACTTACTCTAGTGAAGACGAGTGCACTGCTATAGTGGACACTATTTTCTGGTTCGATCGTCAGGCTGCCAGAGAGGTTGCCTGAAAGAAATTTAAGCCAGTCCACCTTCAAAGAGGAAGAGGACGAGTTGGTGTGGACCAACAGCACTGCGGGCGCCCCCTGGCTGCAGAAGATAAAATGCAGGGTGTCGTTGTTCCCTGTTGCCCTCACATGCAGCAGATTAATAACACCCAGAGGGGCAGTATGTGAAGAGTTTAAACCTGGGTTCAACTCCAGAGACACCTAAGGTAGAGAAAGTCAAATTACTGAATGGCAAATATTCGTTTTGGTTCAGGCATTAAGGACAAGGTCCGAGAGGGAAAGGGAATCGTATGTTAACCGATTCGTTATTTACCCAAGGCTGAATATTTGTTTTATCACTTGATATCTGCAGCCCCACATTAGCCTATATCTACCATGAATGACTGCCAGTCTCCCAGGTTTATGTGTTCACACATTAATAATCCATTTTGTCTGGACCGAACTTGCATTTAGTTACGTTACATCGAATTTAGAAAAATTAAGATCTTAAGCTCATGTTAACTTGCGACTCGTCAACGGAACCGGTACAGTTTTACCCAGTGATCGAAACTGAATGTATAAAAAATAACCGTAATAATCTATTTTAAGTGCTAACGCAGCCTGGCAGCTATCGCTTCTGCGCAGGAATAACAAACAGCGAAAGCCAGCGCCAGCCATTACTGTATGTACGGCGCTAAAGCCGATTAAACTTAAGGCCGCTCCTTTTTACCTTCCGACGGTACGTGTCGCCTCGACCGAGGAAAGCAAAAGCCGGCCGCGTAAGAAGCGGCCAAATGAAGAGAGAGAGCAGCAAGGCAGCGGCCGTCGCCATGTTTAGCTGCGGCCAGAGAAGCGCCGAATCACGTGACGATGAACCGCGTGACTTTCGGTCAGCTGACGCAGGAGCAGCGCAGCGTTTAACGGCGATCCCATGTAGCCCGTCCCCAAATCACCAGATGCAAACCCATTAAAATGCATCAGCCGTTAGTCTTTGAAGAAAAGTTTATTAACAATGCAATGGGAGTAAAAGGAGCAAACGACGCTAACAGGGAATGGAAGTGCTCGGGTGTCAATAGACGGGGTCCAGACTGAAACATGCTAACCTCTTGCCGTCTTGTTAAAAGTCGATGGTAAACGCTATTATATTGTGCCACAATTACAGAATGCAAGAATAACCTATTTGCAATGCACAAGTCAGCTGATGGTTTAAATTAACCCCATGGTCCCACATGTATGAAACTTTCGTAAACTTTGTTCTAGAAGAACCTTTATACATTTTGGGGTTAGAATGATTTCTCTATCAGGACTTTTAATTAATCACTTTTACTTACTTTGTGGGACAGCAGAAAGGCAAACTTAAATACTCCTTTTTGGGAAAATCATGCACAATCAAAGATGGTAGAGAATTATTCTGATGTGTTCGAATAATAAAAAAAAAAACTTCAAAGGAAAAATGTAGTCAGGAAAAGATTCTCATTTTTATTTAATTCAGGTCATATTTCTCAGCTAAAGATAGACTTACACAAACTGCACAAACGTTTCGCATAGCGGACACATCGGAAGGGACTCAGATCCACGCCCCTCATATCCACTCTGTGTTCACGTCCCTCATATCCACTCTGTGTTCACGTCTCTCCAGATGACACCCTTGTCTCTGCACCCCCTCCCAAATCCCCCTACTCTGCACTCTGCTCTCCGCCGCTCTTGTCATCGCCGCCTTTCTTCTTGTGTCCGGAAACAATGTCATCGATACGGAGTAGCAGAATGGCGGTCTGCAGACGAAGAGACGGAAGTCATGAGAAAGGAAGAAAGTCAAAATTTAACGGGCCCAGGAAGCGCCTTTTTCCAACAGGGTTAAAGCACCACAAAGTCAACTTAGTCATAGAGCCATGATGCCCTTTGGGAAAATAGCTTTGCATCTTATCTAGAATCTCTGACGCAATCACTCAAACACACATAGGTAAGATGCAGCTCAATTTAAATAAACAGGAAAACGGTTTATTGTTCAAATAATCAAAAGACGATATATAACTTTAAATCTAACGGTTTTCAGTGGAGACCGTTCTGCAATCTGGGGAACGGACAGATGAGCAGCAGAACTGCACTGTTATGGTGTAAGGAGACGCACACAAAGGGCACAGTGTAAGACCAGCGGAGGGACACCACACTGACCTCCACAGCCGTCTTGTACGTCTGTGCCTTCACAGCTAGCGGCTCCCAGATTCCCAGCTCGGTCATGTCCGCCAGGGCGCCAGTCTCGCCGTTCACCCCCCACGGTAAGTTGTCCTTCTGGGAGTGTTTTGCCTGGAGAAGGGGGGGGGAGCAGGACACTTACCATCAGTCTGGGATCACAAGATACCACACAGTTTGACACCATTTCCTACGCGTAGCTGAACCAAGATAAAACGGAGCCTAAAAGATCTGATTTTAGTCACTGAGTTTTGATAAAATATGTAGTTATGGTGTTTTGCTTTTGGATGACAGTGCAAACACTTAAAGAAACTACCTGGAAACAGTATTTAGATGTTTTCTTTTTACAATCAGGAAGGGAAACATGCAAACCTGTTTATTTCCACAACTCTGTGGGATGACTCACCCTCAGGGAGGTAAGAACACGGATGGTGCTCGCGCCACAGTTCTGGATCAGGGTGCGGGGGATGACCTCCAGGGCCTGGGCCACGGCGCGGTACGGCCACTGCTCCACCCCGGTGAGGGTACGCGAGTGCTCCGTCAGGTGGTGCGACACGGCCATCTCCACGGCCCCGCCCCCCGGCAGCAGGTGGGGGTCCAGCAGCACGTTGCGGCACACCTGCATGGCATCCTGCAGATTGCGCTCCACTTCCTGTGGGTGCAGGAAATGCAGACCGTCCCGCTCAACTCTGGATTACCAGCAGCATCGTACTGACAGTTCAAACAAAATAACTGGTTGTCCCACTGATAAGCCCCATGGAGCCCCCCCATCGTCCTGCTGCCGCCCCTTCACTCACAGCCAGAATCTCCTTGCTGGCGCCCCTCAGCAGGATGGTACAAGCTTTGGGGTCCTTGCACTCGGTGATGAAGGTGAAGTACTCGTCGCCGATCTTCTTCACCTCGAACAGCCCCGCACCCGTGCCGACATCCTCCTCTTTAAGCTCGTCTGTCCGACTGGCGATCCGCGCCCCGCACGCCCTGGGGAAGGTCACCATCCAGCGTTAGGGACGGCCCAACGAGGGACAGGGTTTGAAGACTAAAAGGCCAAGCGGTTTTGGGTCCACGAAGGGAGGGGAGGTACATAGCTACCCACCTGGCAATCCTGTTGTTGTCAGTCTTTTTGACACGGCGGATGGCAGTGATGTTGGCCTTCATCAGATAGTGCTGAGCCAGATCTAGGGGGAACGAAACAGACCGATGTTAAATTCCAGCAGCAGGGTGCTGCTCTGCTGAGGACTAACCAACGTCAACACAAATACAAACAGCTGCTCTGCAGTGCGTCCATCCTCCAGCCGCCTTGATCTCCTGCTCACTCTAAATCCCTACATATATACAAATGTGTGGTGGCTTTAATGAGAAGCAGGTCACATGAGGCTGAAGGCCTCTACGGTCATCGCACGGCCGCGCAGCAAAGTCAGAGGGCGGGTGTAACGGTGCCGTACCGGAGATGCCCTTCTCTGTGAAGATGAGGTCGGGCTTCAGGCGGATGATGTCCTCGCAGATCTGCTGGATGTATTCCTCTTCCATCTGCAGGATTTTTGCAAAGTCTTCCTCACGCGTGATCTCGATGTCCGTCTGCAGAGAGAATCCAAAGAGGGCTCTGCTCGTCACCTCCTCAGTGCCACACACACACAATCTCGATGGGACAAGAGGGTCTAGAAAGATACGGTGGCATTGGGGAAGGTTAGAAAGGTCCTAAACACCAATTGGAAGGAAAACCAAACTAACGAGAGAAACAGAGGTGCACATATGCTATGCCAAACTGGATATCTGTTTGCACAAATCTTATTTTGTATTACTTAGCACATGTGCTTTGTACTTGCTGTCTGCACCATATATTCAGGACTACCTCCTGTATAACTTTGCACACAACTATACTTTATATTCATTGTTGATTTATAACTTCTTGTGCCTGTATACATTTCATTTAAACCAGATTAGATGCTAAAAGCGAGGAGTAACCTGGCTCTCGCCCTTCTTGTACTCCAGGGAACAGTCGAGCAGCACGATGCGCGGGTTCTTAATGAGGCGCCGCATTCGCGGGTGTGTCACGTCCTTGTTCACCATGATGCCCTTCAGCACACAGGAGTCCTCGATGATCCCGCCGGGAATCTGCATGCAAAAAAACACGTCAAGGCACCTGGGAACACGTTTGAATGTCAGGGAGCAAACCTGGAACGTTTACTAGTGAAAGTAAAAGGTTCGCTTAAATTTTTCATGGTGGTGCTTCTGCGAATTGTGATTTTGCTGAACAGCGAGCCAACCAAAAGGTACAAATAATTAAGATAAAACTAAACTCAATAAATAAACCAATACGCTCAGAATGGGTTTCCAGTATACACCATCAGATCGGTCTACTGCTTCTCAGACACAACAGGTGGACGTGTCTGAGGCTTGCCCATACCTTCTCCACCTTGGCGTACTTCTTGATGTCGATCTCCTTGCGGCCGTTCTCCTCCAGCTCCACCGTGCGCACGGCATCCAGGGCGATGTTGCAGGCCAGGTCTGACCAACGGCTAAGCGCTTTGGTGTTGATGGCCGAGTTGATGATCTTCAGCATCATGTCCCGGTTGTTCACGTCCACAGGGGTGCTGCACCGTGGGTAGAGGAAGATGGCAGGTTAGTATACGGACAGAGAGAGGGCACGGGCCCTGAAACAGACAGACGAGATGAAGCTGGAGAACAGAGAACCTAAGAACAAAACTAACTGATGGAGGTACAAGTTGCAGCAGAGAGG
This sequence comes from Stomatorhinus walkeri, assembly GCA_026784285.1. NCBI lineage: Eukaryota > Metazoa > Chordata > Actinopteri > Osteoglossiformes > Mormyridae > Stomatorhinus > Stomatorhinus walkeri. The sequence continues at coordinate 14,198,178 of JAODUD010000134.1, forward strand.
AAAGCTGTAGAGCGGCAGAGTGAGAGGTTGCAGACCTGGTTTCCTTCAGCAAGTTGAGCATGTCCTCCAGGGCCTGTCTGTAGGCGCTGATCACCACCGTGGGGTGCATCTGCTGTTCCAGGAACTGCTCTGCCACAGCGAGCATCTCGCCAGCTGAGGAGAACCGCGAAACAGCATGAGACGAGCCTGACCTCCAGCACTGCCATGGCACAGAAGCCGAACAGAGTATCCATATACGTGTTTTGAATGTGTAGCCTGCTTTCAAATCAGAGGGGTGAGCTTCTTTCTCACTGCAGCAGTGGACGTGCAGTGGACAGCCTGCAGCAGTGCGCTCACCCAGGATGATGACAGAGGTGGTGCCATCTCCAACTTCCTCGTCCTGCGTGCGGCTGATCTCAATCATAGACTTAGCTGCTGGGTGCTGCACCTGAATCTGCGAGGACAGACGGAGGCTTGCTATTGGCCGGTTCTGTTGCGAGTTTACTCTTGTAATAGCCAATGAATACTCAGCACCATGGAGTCATCAAATGGGGCCTCACCTCTCTCAGGATAGCATTCCCATCATTGGTCATCACAATGCCACCCATGGGGTCAAGAAGCATCTACAGACGGAAGGGAGGCATGAACAGGACCGAGCAACAGCACCACCAGCTAGCTGGTCATCGTACAAGAGAAATTATTTTGTGGAGAAAACAAGATCTACTTTTGAAAAACGAGGCTTGAAAAAAAAAAAAAAAAAAAAAAAAAAGAATCCAAAAGAAAATAAAAGGGAGATTCCACTAAAAAACAGTATCCTTACATAACCAAAATGTGTTTGGAGCGTTTAAATCTGCACTTGAAGGTGGCACAGCTTTAAAATCTATTAACGTACATACCTTCATCATAGCTCTTGGTCCCAGACATGTCCTGATTACATCTGCTATCGTCTGCATTGCAAAAACAAGAAGAGCATTCATTATTTTTATCCAGTAGTACCCACAGAGAAACAAGTCATTTTCCCCCAGTCTGTGAAGTTCTGAGAAAAAGAGGCATGAATGTTTCCACTGCCTGCATATCACTGGTTTCCATAGGTTTTATATTTTGTTGGCAGGTCAGCATTGTGAATAGGACTGTCTGTATTTCCCCTTAAAATCCAACAGCAGATAACCAAATCCTACTGCAATTCATATTGTTGTGCTAAAAATAAGGCAGCGTTACAAAATACACAGAAATATACAATTGCACTGATCAAAGGCTTAAAAATAAATGGCAAAATGAATATATAATCACATCACCTTTGCTGCATTGATATTTCCTGTCTGAACCTTGCGCCCAGACTCGCGTTTTACATTCTGGCCTGGAATGAAGGAGAAATTGAATCAGTCACATAAATATTTTTATTAATTAAGGCAACATTCCTGATCCCTGCTGTGTCTGTTCATGTGTAAGCTGTTCATCAACTAAACAGAATGCTTGCCTCATCGGAACTGCAATAAATACCTGGAAGTTCGTAGTGTAAAATTTCTGATATATTAAATAACCATTTAGAATTGCGACAGTGCAACATAGCTAACAAGACAGAATATGTTTTTTTGTACAAAAGTACATTTAAATCATAAAATGAAAGAAAGGTTTAGCGTCTGATTGCTTTCAAATCTGAAAAAATGGCATTTAATATTCGACTGCAATAAATGCATTCTGATAAGGTGGATCCTACTTATGAGTACTGAGCGGATTTATCCACCTCATAATGCATCACTCCTAGTGGGAAGTTGTCTTTACTTTGGCATGTGCTTTACTTTGTACACCCAGGGGCATAACTAACAGCGAGCCATCTTCAACCCAGCTATATGGTACTGGGCCACAGTGTAAACTTAGTTGCCATTCCTATCAAACTGAGAGGGGTAACATCAATTTCCACAATACATTTTGCAATAAAAAAGCATGTCTGCTAGAGACAGGAGGTTTAAAGCCATGCCCATCGTCATCTTTGAACTAGAAATTTCAACTTGAAAAGGATGGGGAGGCAGTGAAGTTAAAAATAACCGCAGCCCCAGCAAAGCAACTAGCATAGGCTTCGACCCATAAAGAATACCGCAAATAGATGCAGATTTTAAAGCGTGAAGTGACAAGGTATTAAGGGCGAATAAGTGGCATAAATTGGGGCGACACGGGACGGTGCAAACCGTCGCCGAATGTCACCAGCATCAGGACTGCAGTAACAATGACAGGCATATTTGCCGAAGTCCCCATACGTTAGCATTAGCATCAGACAACGTTACGGAAATTAATGGAAGTCGCTCAATATTTCTAAACATTTTAACTGCGGTCCCGCTTAAATGACAGAAATTTACAAAATGTCGCATTAAGAAAATAGCTACACGTACATTCACTGGACTATTAATCTGCCTTGGTTCACTCCCTCCTTGCCGTTACCTTACATATGGCGGTCATGCTTGTCTGGAGGAAAACTATTTCAATCTAGACGATTAACGGAAACTCATTATGGTTGAGAGAATAACAGCCTAGTATTGAAATATATTTAGTTAGCGGCTACAATGAAGACTGCAGCAGAGCTCAGCCCAGGGCCCAATTCACGCCTTACACTGCTTAGCTAACTGCGTGCTGCTGTAAGTAGTATCAGCTACATAAAAAATGTATCAGTGTAACACGTTATCTGGAGTTTTCAATATTAACAACATGTAAGAGAAGAAATTCTTTATTATCATGAGTACTTACTCAGCACAAGAACCGGTCCTCCCAACATTTTGACTCCTCGTGTGAGACAACCGACTGGAACCTTCTGAGCCGAGCACAAAAAAAAACGCCCCGCTCTGACGGCACAGAGAAACGGCCAAAGAACCAATGAACAATTGAGTAAGCTTAACAGACAGCCGATCCAACCAATCAACGTGAGAGAATATTACGGCAAAGACTACAAGTATAGGTGTTGCCTGCTCGTGTCTTTGTCGAAAAAGACCGGTATCGCCATGTGCTTTCAAATCGTTTGAACTGGCAATGTTGGAATATATGTAGAAGCATGGTTTTTATACAGACTATATATTCCATAAGCATGTATGCGTTTTAAACTGCAGAACTACTCAGATATAAAATAAAGACGGTATCAATAGACACGTGCGTTTTTCTCCTTCCGTTTAAATCGAATTATGGGGCATGCAGTTTTCTAAAAACAGACCTCCCCCTACCTTTTGTTGCTGAGCCTTGGAATGGTGACAGAATATTCTGAATTGGCGAAATTACTAAAACATACAAACATACTGAACCTGAAGCCATTCTTTTAATGTGTAAAGGTTTATTTTCGAATGGAAAATTGCAAGCAAGAGTACAAAGAAAAACACACAGGCTCTCACCCCAAAATAAAACTATAACCTTAATATATTGAAATCGTTTTTCATCTTGAGTTAAACAAAATCAAGTACTTATTTTGGTGCAATCCTTCAGAATTAAGAAACAAAAGATATGTAAGTCAAGATTTGCTAAAGGACTGACTTTCATGAATAATAACGTTAGCTAAAGTGTAAACTCATCTAAGTGTTCAGTTGAATAAACAAGTACTGCAGGGTGCTGTTGTCCCATTTACCTGCAGATAGTAGAGTGCCAACAGACAAGATGTATTTAGTTGCTACCTTGCATTGGGAGTACTGGGACATTAGAAGGGTAACTGACACAGAACTCCACACAACATCTTGGCTGATTGGAGAACCGTCCAGGGAAAATAAACATTATTCATAGTTTAATGTAAATGGTGACATACGATGTCTTCAGTTCTGCAGCGTTTAACAGTTATATATATACATTCTTTAACAATCGGTGGATTTCTGTGATAACAGCATTCATGACAACATCCATCAATCTTGAGGGCAGAGCCTATCCCAGACGGCATAGGTACAATTTCAATAAAATATAACTTCACTACCAATAGCTGCCTGTCCTATGACAAAAAAAGGGTGAAGAATATCTGTGCGTGTGAGATAGAAAGGCACAGAGAGAACGTGAGGGGCTAGACAGCAGTCGTGTAATCCTCCTTGAAGTTTGTCAGGTCCTGTAGCATTCCTGCTCTGTGCTTCTCACATCTCTATGATATTTTACAGCCATCACCTCCTCCACATCCCGGCTTTCAGAAAACTTGCAATTCTTCCTATATCAATGGTGGATAGCAGACTTTATCCAGAAGATCAGGTGCAATGGATATCTGACCAGTTTCTTGAGAATTTACGGAGGAATCTCTGCGAACGTGGGTCTACCTGCTGGGCAGTACGTCCTTGTCAGAGACATTTGCGCCTCTTCATTACCAATCTGCCTGTCTCTCCTTTCCGCCGTCAGCGCCCCTTTCTCCGCCCCCTCACAAGTCTTCCCTGGTGGAGCTCAGCACCAAGGGGTGAGTCGCCTCCTTCTTCAGGAAGTTCAGGAAGTCTTCAACCTCCCGACCACCCTAAGAACACAGACATTCAAAAAATGTTAAATACTTTAAAAACAGCAAACATTTCAACAAATACAACAAGCATCTTGTAGCAATGTGTCAGCATTATGATAATATCTATTAAAGTTACATATATTTTAATGTGCTTTGGTGTCTGCAGGTAGTAATACCTCACCTCAAATCGTATAGGTGAATCCTTCTTTCCAGCTGGTGAGAAGTAGATTGTTGGGAATCTAACAAAAAAAGAATGTTTTCAGTGAATATTTTTTTTAATTACTGTGTAGAAATAAAGACAAAAAGATGCAAGAATCCTGCTTCTTGCTTCTGAATCAATATTATTTCTTTAAAACAACTATGCAAAATAGTCCATGCAATTATCACACTCAGAACACTGTTTATTGAGGTTAAAGTGTTTTTAAGTTTCATAAGACACACACAATTTCACCACGTGACCATCTACTAAAAGCAGTGGGCAATCAAGGCCTTACTCGAGGAAGCAGTGGGAGACATTGTCAGATGAGGAGATAAACTGGAGGGATGATGAGGATGAGGAAGATGATGGCCTGGAGCCTTACCCCTGGACATCATAGCTGGGTGGCACATCATTGGCAGTGGCATCCATCTTGGCAACAACAATGTTGTGGTCACCAGACAACTGGGGACAGGAGAATAATCAATAATATATGCATTACACGCATGTCTCTGCCTACAGTACTGGTATTCTCCATATTCTCTATAAGCCTAATTAGAAGCCTCACCCGCTCTCCTAGTTCTGCGTATTTGGGCTCCAAGTTCTTGCAGTGGCCACACCAGGGGGCGTAGAATTCGATCAGCACATCCTTTGCTGGGTCATTGACGATCTCCTGAAATGTCTCTGCCACTACTACCTGTGGCGTGGAGAACAACAGTGGGTCATACTCATAAAGAAATGCTGACTTTCCCTCAGGGATCAAAGATATTATTCAAATCAATGGGACACACCTTGACGGAACCACTGTTGGTTTCGGGGGGCCGTTCAGACTTAATGTAGCGCTTTACACGCCCAGCAAAATAATCCCCCAGGAACCTTTCCAGGGCTTTACCGTCTCTTCTGCAAAGTACAACTTTTGTCAGCATTAAAAGCACCTTTTCTTGGGTTCTTCACACTGCTGCTATATCAAAGACCACGACCGTTGTTATCCTATTTGACTGCGTAGTTGTTCAAATGTCTGAGCTAAACAAAACATTTGTGACGTGCTCAGATTCATTCTGGGCTTCAGTCCCGAAAGCCCAGCCTTACGACACCTTTGTTAAACTTCATGGACCTTGAAGGCGCGCACTTTAATTCATCATTTAAAAAAAAAAAAATCACAAATGATTAACAAGAAACGCATCTGTAAATAACCAACCTACATGATTACAACCTACAACACACAGGCTATTCTGCCATGTAACTTAATAAGAAACAACACATAATTGTTAAAATATCATTTTCAAGATTACTTTAAACTTAACTCCTAAATTCACCACCCAACTCGCCATCCAAACACCACGGCTAAGAGATGAAGCCTCGTTCTCTAGAGTGGTTCAGAACTCACAGCCCCACACCTGTGGGAATTTTCAACCTAGAAAAAGGTACCATGACCAGGCAGCCATTGCAACAGAGCTTTTCCAGCATATTCTCGGAGGGAAACAAATCAACAAGGGAGTAGAGGAAAAAGATATAACAACATTTCGCATTTGCTTACCACTCTGAGAAACTGATTTTGGCAAACGTTGCTTAGAGACAGTCAACAAAGTGACAAGTGATGCTATTATTCTCAGTTCCTTTGACCCTAGGAAGACTGCATGCTGTGCCAGGTTTCAACAGAATAACTGCTGTCATTCTCGTGAATTATGTCATTGTGTAACTTGTCTTTGGCTACTTTTTTCTCTATTATATATTTTAGAACACGTTGTTTGATTTTCATAATTTAAACTGGATTCCTATCAAACCAATGCCCAGTGTGTTCAACAATGCCAATTTCAATCTAAATTTTAAATCAATCTGCAAAGAAAATGTCTGTGAATTAAATAATATCCTATTCTATGCATATTTACACATCATAAACTATAACAAAAATCACTCATCGTGTCAATTTGAAGTCAAGTACAAAAAACATGCCTTATGCTCCCGCTATTACAGACAGATGTAAGGACAGCATCTGGTGCTCCACATGAGACTGATGCACTGCCACACTCACGTGAACTCCTCCTGCATGGTGTACTTGTTGCCCTCACGTGTTTTGATGGTTACTAGGGGCAGCTCCCCTAGCTCTGATGGCTCCACTCCAAATTCTTCCTCCAGCTGGTCCTGGAAATCCTGCCGGTCAGCCACCGCAAAATGGAGGCCTTGCGAATGGAACTGGGATGCCACCTTCATCACCCTAAGTTGAAGGGAATCATTGTTGAGTGAAAAGTAAGAATAAAATCTTGCAGGCAACAACTGAAGGCAGTTATGTGTATTGTGTATATTTTTTAAAAGGCTGCTTGATAGATGCACTGAAACATTCAACCTTTCAAGACATGCATGCATTCTGTCCACCTCTATCAAAAACAAAAGATGATCCATCTTTCAACTATTTATCCAGTACAGGATTGTGGTAAACACATAGAAGGGCACAAAGAAAGGGTACTAAAGGTATTCTCTTAAATCAGTGTTCCCCAGTCCCGGTCATGGATGGGGAGAATCCAACACAGTATGTAGATTTCCCTGCTCAAAAACATCTCAAACAGCTAATTTCTGGGTTTAGTAGGTCTGTTTGCAAACAGTGAATTCTGGCCCACCAGAACCAGAATTGGGGAACTTTGTCAGAAGTGCATGTCTTTGGACTACAGGAGGACACCAGAGTATCCGGAAAACACCTGCATAACATTTGTAGAGGGAAACTCCACAGACACGTCGAGGCAGAAACAAAAGATCACTTCGGTAAAGATATTAGCAATGACTGAAAGATTCACTCGCCTATTCCTCCAGTAGTTGGTGCCCTTTGGGTCGCGCAGGTAATCCACATCATAGTAAACGGTCATCAGGTCCCTCCCCTTCAGACTATCTTTGTTTTCATTGGTCAGATGTGGACACAGTCCAAATCTTGGTAGTAGGAGAATACATTACACACGTGGATTTTAAATACGTAAAAAAATGAAGGGGGCTAAGGTTAGCATAGAAAGGAAATGAACAACCAAGCGAAGCTCACATGTTATCTCGGATGAACCGCCGGAGTGAGGCAGTTGAGATGGACTCGCTGAACTTCACCAGACTGTCCTCAAACTTGCTACTGAGCCGGGGCGGGCGAAACAGCAGAACACTCCTGAAGAGGATTTTAACAGCAGGGAGAGGACTGAGCAGAGTACATACAAGATTTAATTTTCTTCCAATATTTATTTTTAAATATTCTAACACTCCTGTCTTCCACCCTACCCCCCCGCTCCACTCACTCTGCCTCCACCCCATGCTTGAAGCCCAGGCCCAGCTGTGTGGTGTAGCCGAAGCGGTAGCTGTCTCTCATAGCACTCGCTGCTTTCTGGAAGTCAGTCAGCTGCGGACTGTCGCTCCCAGAGAAGAATCCTGGGCAGATGATGAAGTGGACAGACAAGAGCAGGATATATAAATCTGTGTATCACAAAGTCACACTGCAGGCATACAACAAATTATAGCCATTAACGTCTTTCTAACACGAAATACTCAGTTACCTCAATTAGTATTATAATGTTATTTGATTAGAATACTAATCCTTGCTGAAACTGTTATTACTGTTTGGTATCATATTAATATCATAGTAACGTTTAATTACGGTTTTGTTAAGTAGTACTTTTACCTAAGCAACCTACATATTATTATAGTATTTGACTTCTGTGTTTCAAATGAAGGACCTTTCTACAAGGCAGCAGATCCTGCTGCTTCTTTGAACAGGCAGCCCGAGCCGTGGATCCCCATGCCAAGGCTGTCCCTTGTGAGAACTGGGGATCGCACCCTCTTCCACATAAGGGTGGTATGCTCGAGTTATATAATATTGTGAAACAGCCACTAGCGACAATTTACTGGAAGCAGTCCAGCTGATTTCTAAGTAACAGACATGTATGTATTCAGGGGCAACAAAAAGGATACATTTGCTGCCAGCTGCTATGATCTCATCTCAACTAAGACATAATAAATATCAAACACTGCAGTAAGATTCATGTTTGCTGTAGAGGCTGATAACAACAAAGCTCTGGCAAAGGAGCCCCCCCCCCGCCCACCTTGATCTCTATCCCTGTGCTGTGAAAGTAAGTCAATTTCATTACATCATCCCTGCTGCAGGGATAGGTCTTTGGCAAGCCTATCTGGACTACTACCCTTTCTTATGTCTGAATGGAAACCACCTGAGCGTTAGAGTGAGAACTACCACTTTGTGAAAGTGAGTGAAATAACTTGTTGTTTAACAGATCGTGAAAAATTGAAAAAATTAGTTTTTTAATATAAAGAATTTTGCTTCAGGAAGTTTCTCATAAATTCATCATCAGGACTTAATGGTGGAACAGCCGCACTTTCGTAACATAACCCTTATAGTAATCGGGCTTGTCAACGCCACCACAAAAACAGCATATAAAGAAATGCATAAACATCGGCCTCAAGAAAAAGTTGGGACATAATTGGAAGAGGAAATGAAAGGAAACTCACCGACCACGCTGGCGTCAAAATGGTTGATGAAGGAGTTCAGCTCCCCTTCACTGTGGAGGGGCACTGAGCTGGGGCTGGCCTGCTTCTTCATGTAGCTCACGATGCCCTCTGTGCACCCATAAGCACAGAGATACATTCACAAACTCAGCAGTCGGAAACGGTGCCATGAAATCTTACCTTAACCGCAAAACAAAACACAGGTCAGATAATGTCAACAAATCCACACTTACGTTTCAATATTAAAAATATATAAGCAAGCTATTTTTATGCATTGTACACATTCAGTGACTTTTGTTCATCCTAACAATATGTCCAGCAACAGTGCATGTGATTTTCAAAAACACACGCAACACATAAAAGCACCCATAGACTTTCTGCAAGAGTGTCACCTGCACTGCGGGGTCCATCATATGCGGAAGCCTCCTGGCTGTTTCTGAATATCTTCAGTGTCGGGTACCCACTGACTCCAAAACGGCTGCAGGTCTCGGAGTTTGCAGTGCAATCAACCTGAACAGCACAGGACACACCACACGGATTAAATGGCAGGTTATTGCAATTAACCCTTTATCAGTCATCACCCAGTAGCTGTGACTACAGAAAGTTAACAGTACTACTATATTCTATTTCTTAGACCTTTATCCTAAGCCAGCTTGGTAAGATCAGTGGTAGTTAGATGCTTAAAAAAGGGTACTGAAACCAAGCAACAATTATATGGGGTAACACAGTACAGCAACAAGTGCCAAACTAATGAACAGGTCATTAGAACATTCACAGTCATGGTTACATTCACCCAAAGCAAATAATTCAGATATTCTGTTAAAGGGAAACCCAGACACTCTATGTGTTTAGTGCAATCATACTGCCATTTCAAAAGGATGAAACCCTTGTACATACAGCTGTCTTTTTGGAAAGCAGCTGTTATCCTGCAGTGTTTTATTACACAAATGAGGCTTTCTGCAGAAGTGAATAGCACTGCAAATGTGTTATTGGTTGCACTGTACAGCATATCTTCCATCCATCCTTCCCATTGACTCTTCATCCCCTTCATATTTGGTAGAAGGTACCAGAACATCCGAGACTCTTCTGCCAGACTCTGGAATAGCTTCCCTAAGGATTTCATCACTCCCATCACCTAGGTGCCCCCCACCTCACGTAAAAAGCTCCTGTTCCACTCTCACACCGGCACTGATCACTTCATTTTTAATTGCACTCTTTTGCTGCTATACTTAAAAATTTACCATTTACTTAATCACACATTCAATGTTCATTTGTTTTTTTCCACTCTGTAATTCTTTGCGTGGCTGTTTGTCCTTAAAATCCCTCACTTCTGTATCCTGTGTTGTGGTACGTAGTTCTGCCTTTCTTGCACTATGCATATACTTTACATTCTTATGTTCAATCCCTTGTTGTGCACTGTCTGTGACTTGCACATAAGTCCATATACATATAATCCCCTTTGTGTCAAATGTTGAACTGTGGACTGTTAACCCACAAAGGACTGAACTGTGAGTTTAATGCTCAGCAAATGAAAAGCTGCTTAGCCATTAATGGTCGCAAAACAGTACTAATGAAAGACCCTTAAAAAACAACATACTCATCCAACATTTCAGAATTTCTTTCTGTTTTCTATGAAAAACTGCACTTTCTAGAGATATATGGGCACAATTGTGGGTTCCTCTGGCAGATGAACAAAGTTTAGACATGCAGGTTTGAGATTTGCTATTACCTTCGCCAAGGGTACAATCCCCTTAAGTCGAGTTGCAGCGGTTTCATACTCAGGGGCCAGTTTCTGACAGTGGCCACACCTGAAAGGGTTACAAACAAAGGGAAAAGAAGCGTTTGGATGTATTACTGGCAAATGGGGAAAAAACACCTATTGAACGGTTTCCCACCCATCTATCACACCAACTACATACATGTACTGTACTTAAGATGTATTGATAGATGTACTGAAGATAAGGTACGGATTCCCCTTAACACTGGGTGATCTGACAGCTGTCATTCCTACATCTCACTGGGAATCTGCTAGTGAAATACAGGACTTTAAATCCACCCCACTCACCTATAAATGCATATGACATTGACACTACAAAATCATCCCCAGTGGCTGCTGTCCAAAAATGACGCAAATCCCTAGTTTCTGTCATACAAATTCGTAAATTCGGAATCTGTGAGAAGCTCGTCAAAACCGTTGACAAGGACCACAGCAGTTTATGCTCATTTACAAACGCATAATAGAAATTCTCATGTAAAATCGGTTTCATTTAACGCAGACTCTTCATTACTGGGTTATTATTAGTTATTATGATTTAGTACGGTTGCATCTGAGACAAATCAAGCGCCTCATATTTTTGAGCACAATAAACTAAAAAAAGCAGCGTGGCAGCCTCCATGACGTAATAGAGTAAAAATAAAATATGAGATCATATATCGCATCAATAAAGCACCGTAAATAACTGTTTTGCATAAACATATCAAATTCATTTCAGCACACGGACATTAGTGAAACACATATACAAGTGCTGTCACAAGCATTTTAACCGTGCAAGTAGTACAGCGCCGTACAGTAATTGTGCATATACGACTGCACTGTGTTGCAGGCGATGTCGGCTACTTATTTTAACAGCGGGCCACGTACATTTTTTGACGGGTACGTAAGGATCGGACACCTGAACACAGGTCAATCATATTTATCTTCCGTAATTTTACCGTGTTCATTAGAGCTTCATCGCGCCAACTGCTCACAGATTTTTAAAACCCGTCCTACCCTAAACGTAATGAGAAAGACAGAAAATGAGAATTGGAAATGAATGAACAGCAAAGGACGGTGCAGCGGACACGGCCGGCGGCCCCTCGCGAGGAAGGGGTCATTACCAGGGCGCGAAGAACTGCACGAGCAGTGTCTCGTGCTCGGCGAGCGAATAATCGAAGTCGGAGTCGGCGAGCTCGAGCACGTCGCCGGCCGCCGGCGCCGCAGCGGCTCCCAGCATCAGCAGAGCGGCGCAGAGCGGAGACATCTTGCCGGTGCTTTTAACCGAGGCGATATAAAAAGGATCTCCTTGTTAGAAACCAAGCGGCAATGCTATCACTGCGCATCCCCAGGGCGTCCGAATCTGGATCGTTTTCTTGCAGTCAAATCTAATTTTCTATGAATAAGGACCGGTGACCCGTTACGACACGGGCAGCGAATGGGGGACGGCAGTGGGAGGATCGAGTATCAGACTCGGCGAAGTCCACGGCGGAGAAGGGGGAGCTCACTGGTGTGGAAGAGCAGGATGGTTGACGTGAACAGGGCATGGACCTTAAGTTCGGTCCCTTAAAATATTATATAACTCGTCAAAAAATCTGTTACGGTTAGTGTCTTCTTTTAGGTTAAAGTAGGTACTGCCCTTTCTGCCAGTCGTCTAGTCTACTTTGCAAATACGAAAAACATAATTTACTTCTTGTAACCACCCATCCATCTATCCATCCATCCATGCTCATCCGGTACACGATGACAATCAGCCCGTAGACTAACCCCATTAAGCATAAGGCAGGACAAACAGAAATGTATAGTGTCTTCCAATCCTACATCACACAATTAAGCAAAATTGCACTGTGAACTTAATGCATTACTTATTTTTTTATGCACATTAAAATTTCATGTAGGATTTTATTGTGAACTCTCCCTTATTAATACAATTATTTATTAAATTATTATAGTATATGTTTACATAATGTCCTACATTAACACATACCAAAAGAATGCAAATATTAAAAACATACTGTACAGCCTGGGATGTAAAACCAAATTAATGCTGTATTTACATTATGTACAAAATGTTCAAGTTGACTGTAGAGTGTTGTTTTTAACACTTTGGCTGGTGCGTTTCAGACATCTTAGCTGTTAGCATTTTCGATCTGCTCATGTCTTCAGTCTCCTCAAGGTAAGTTAGCGAATTTAGGAAGGTCCAAATTGTGCAGCCGCCAACAGAGTATTCTGAAAGGTTAGAGACGCCATTGAATCCTTAGGGAAGCTATTCCAGAGCTCGCTGGACGAGGTGTGTAAATGACTCCTGCTCTCCTTCATTCCGAGGAGTGCTTTGCCTGTCAGTCCAGTTCCTCGTCGGTGGCAGACTGCTGCTCTGTATTGCTCGCCTCGTCCTCTGAGCTGACCTGCCGGGCTGCTGTGTGGAAGAGGCGCATGAGGTCGCGGAACCGCCGGGACACCTAGAGGTCAGGAGATGCCATTTCAGTAAGATATGCCAAAGAGAGAATCTCATGGGGCCGCTCTGCTTTTCGGATATTATAGGATTCGAACCCCTAACCCCGGAGGTGAGACAATGAGTCAATAGCACCCACAAAGTCACTGACTGTTCCACTCACTAAGTATTTATGCTACTTTTTCACCTCACTGACTTTAATAAATCTTAAAGGCAAATTTGGTCAGTTTAGGACAAATTGGTTCTGCAGCTAAAAGATTTATCATCAAGCAATAAAGCAAATTTCTCATATATAGTATAAAATGCTGAAAGCCTTGAGATTTAAGGATTCTGTATGATGCAATTTTTTTTTTTGGAAAATGTACAATATACAGTTTTAACTGTATTTAGTATTTAAGTATTTAGTTCTCATAACAAAAAAAGGCTACAAAATACCCCGCATCTGGTTACAGTAGAAGAAGAAAACCATACTGTGACTCTACCTCATTGGCTGTCTTGTTTCCAAGCTGGGCAGACACTGCCTGGAAGGTGCTCTGATTGGCTCCCTGCTGCTGGCAAGCAGTTAAAATCACACGGTCTGCCTCTCTGTAACAGAGTAAAGCCCAGCCCACCGATGAAAGGAAAACTTCAGACTAATAACGTATTCCAGATTAGACATTTCTCACAGCGACCAGAATCCTGATGCTTACACACAGTTACTGACAAATAAACCCTATCTCAACAGCCCGTCTAAGTCTCTCAGAAATGTACCTGGTCCAGAGGATGACTTTCTCTCCACTTGGAGTGAGGGAGATGTTCTTGGCGCAGACTGGAGGATCAGAGCAGGTGCTGGGACGTGCCTGAAGGACCGTGGGCATCTCTTTCTCCCCGGACAGGAGGAGCGGAGGTTCATCAAACTCTCCTGCAGCTTCTCCATCCTTCCTGCTCTTCTTTGGGGCAGGGCTGCCCTCTGCTTCCCCCTCCTTCCACTCCTCTTCCTCTTCATCTCTTTCTTCAGTCGGGGGGAGAGGACCTCCTTCCCAAGGTTGGGCCTCCCCACCTGAATCAAACAGAACATTTTTTTTTCTCCAATAGTTGAGTTTATTAGTTTATATTTGTAAAACAAATGGGATCACAGAAACATTTCCTTAAGCAGCTACACCAACGAGTGGACTTCAAGAGGTGTACCAGGCCGCGGACTGCTTGACTCCTTGACTCCTGTTTCTGCTTGGACTTCAGTCTCCACCTCTTTCTCTCCCTCTCTCTCCTCCTCCCTCTCTTCCCCTCTTTTTTCCACTTGGATCTCTTGTGGGGGACTGTTAGATCCTGAGTACAACGAATCACGAGTCTTCATTACTTTGGCAGAATCAGAAGTCTGTGCAACGGGGGAAGATATGAAAACATCAAGTTAATGTTAGAAATGTAACATTAATTAATACCTAATATGAAGTTTAATTTTCCTCCTGTTGCTGATGGTAATTATAAGCATTTCTACCACAAATCACCAGAAAGTTAATACTGATACATAGAACATCGATGCACAATTATAAACTCTACAGAGCCCTTTCATGTTACCTTGGTAGTATGGCAGCGAGAGCAGCCCTTCCTCTTGTGTCTTCGCAGTTTGGATTCATTAGCAGAATCATGGCAAGGACAGGAGCAATCCTTCTCTGGCCAATCACACTCCTGTGAGCAATAGAAACCCTCCAATTAAAAATCATCCATCCATGCATTTTCTGTGTCCATTTGTTCTAAGTAGGGTCGCAGGGGTGCAGAGCCTGTCCCAGAAGCTATGGGTGCAAGGCAGAGAATAACCCAGCACGGGGCGCCAACCATTCACACCTACAGACAACTTGGTAACTCCAATAATCCTTAGCATCTTTTTGGACTGCGGGGGGGGGGACTGGAGAACCCCCAGACAACACAGGGAAAACATGCAAGCTCCACACATGTAGCCGGGGCGGAGACTCAACCCACTGAGCTACGGTGACAC
This sequence comes from Stomatorhinus walkeri, assembly GCA_026784285.1. Classification (NCBI taxonomy): domain Eukaryota; kingdom Metazoa; phylum Chordata; class Actinopteri; order Osteoglossiformes; family Mormyridae; genus Stomatorhinus; species Stomatorhinus walkeri. The sequence goes on from JAODUD010000134.1 coordinate 14,213,450, forward strand.
CCCCCCCCCCCATTAAAATCCATCATTTCTTTTATGTGTTATGGTATCACACCATATATATGCCCACTAGCCTTGTCATTTCCATACGTGACCAGTTCCTTCCTTCTCCTGTTTCTGGCGGTCATTGGTGGAATCTTGTGCACCTCTTCTTCTTCCTCCAAGTCAGGAAGCGTGACTTCCTCGAACCCCCCACCCGCTCCCCCTGCTGGCCCGACACTGCCACCGTCCCCACCGTCAGCCGTGCTCCCCCCTTCCTCTGGCCATACTGCCTCTTCAAACTGCCCCGGCTGAGGGGGAGGCGGGCGGAGTTCATCGAAAAATACCCAGAATTCCCCCTGTAGGTGGGTGTGACCTTTGAGGAGGGAGGCCATCTGAGATTTCAGCTAGGTGGGGTGAATGAGAGAGAAAGGGAGTGACTCAGAGGGAAAAAAACTGTCAACATATGCACATTACATAATGCATTACATAAACCATTGTGTGCTGCAATGTATCAGACACGTGTGTGTGAAATGTGACGCTCCAGCACGCACCTCCTCGACGCCAGCGGGACTGAGACTGGGGCCTCCCTGCAAGGCACGCACTATCTTCTGGTAGTGCGACGAGTTCTCCCCGAAGCTGATCTCTAGCTGGCGCAGAAAACGGCGACTGCGTTCGAAGGCCTGCTGCTCGGCAAACTGGGGAAGGAAGAGATGGGGTGTGGCTTAAGGACAGCATGTGGGACTGTGAGAGGGATTTAAGGCACCCTTGCGGATGTCGACGGTGCGCAGGTGTGTAGGAGATGGCCACGGTACCAGGCCGCACTCCAGGGCCTGCTCGGGCAGCAGGAAGGCCGCGAAGTCCCGCAACAACTCGGGCCACTCCTTCAGAACCGGCTTCAGTTGGCTGAAGAGCTCCACCGCGCTACGGCCCTCGCCACCCTGATCAAATTCATACAGGAGCCCCAGGAACTCCTCCACCTTCCCAGGAATGTCCTTCAGGGCGTCCCTTACCTGGGGGGAAGGCAGTGCAGGCAGATGAATGTCAGTGGACCACGTAGGGGTCATCAGGAGAACAACACCCGAGAAACAACTGATCGTACCGATTGGATTCTAATTAGAATCTTAGCCTTTTGGGAAGAATTGGCTTTGTTTTAAAAAAATGCACAGAAATATATTGTTCTGCTAATAGTTTATACGTGACTAAAGTAGGTATAAAAGTTCCTCACCCTATTGAGGTAGGCTTGGGCGAAAGCAATGTCCTTGCTCTCCCTCAAGGGGTCGTTGTCCAGGATGTGGTCGTCGTACAGAAGCATCAGCTTGGAGGCGTCCTTGCTGTCCCGCTCCTGGCGGCGTGTACGCCTCAGGCTGCGAGGGGGTGGACGGCCACGACCTGTAAGCATACGCGAGGCCTTTGTGCACTGTCACTGATTGGACAATTTCACAGTCTTGCACTAGGGGGAGCCGAAGCGTAGCGGAAAAAGTAACATCCTATCAAATGGCTGACAGTTTTTGCTACTCATTAACTGAAGATGGAAAATGCATTTTTTTCCAGTTAATAACTGAAGAACCATTACATCAACAGGAGGGAAAATTGGGAATCGTTACAGTGTCTGTCCCCCAGACCCATCACTGACCTCTACCCCGACCCGCTCCTTTTCCACTGGCTTGAGGTGGACCTGCTCCTTGAGCGACATCCCCACCAGGCAGCTTGCCAGTTCCTCTGTCACCCGACTCCATTTCCTCCCCTTTGGGTGCCCCCCCCCCCTCCTCCTCCTCCTCGGAGTTCTCCTCCTGAGAGTTCTGGGAGACTGGAGAGGTTGGAGAGGTCGGCGAATTGGGGGAGTTCGGGGAATGGTCGTCCTCCGAATCACCTTCCCCACATAACCGGCGCTCCGATGCTAACCAAGTCAGCTTCTCCATCGTCTCCTGGGAAAGGTCACGCACAGGGGTTTCCGATAGCTCATGCCGGCAACATCCACATGCATGCAGATGCATACACATCACACTGCACGCAACACAACTACACATGTGCTTACCAGTTATAACACTTTACCGCTTTAAACTGATTCTTTGACAAATACTGAAATTGTATATATGTGCAAAGCAACTCACAATTTATGCTCCATTCATATCTCTAAAAATACTAATGGAATTAATGAGTTAGTGTCAGGATTATTATCAGGCTGCACAGTGGAGACAAAACACAAATCCTTGTATTTCAGCATGATCTGTATACTCGGATCATTCACACTTAATACAAATAAATAATGGTCAAAAAGACGGTGCATCTTCATTGCTTTTTACAATGACAAAATATATTATGTGATTCATACCTGCAGCTCTGGCACAGACAAGACGGATTCCTCAGATGCTGATGACATCACTTCCTCTTCATCTTCATCCTGGGTGAGGTCATCAAAGTCTTCTTCCTCCTCGTCCTCTCCTCCCTGCTTCTCACGCTCCCCATCGCCATCCTTTTCTCCGTTGCCCTTGCCATCTCCTCCTCTCTTCCCGCCTCGTTCTCCATCCCCGTTTCTCTTTCCCGCCGCCCCTCCCTTGCCGTCTTCCCCTCCTTCTCCGCCGTCCTCCTTCCTCTCGCTGGCACCGCCTCCTCCCTGGTGCTCCCCTCCCCCGCCCTCTTGCTGGCCGCCTGCGCCACCCTCTCCTCCTCCAGACTGCTCCTGGCCCTCGTGCGCAGAGCTCAGTGAAAGCCCTCCCACTGAATTGCATTTCCCTTCTGCCAGCTTGATGTGAGGCGGAGGCAGATCCACACAGGCCCTCCTGCTGTCACCATCTTCCAACGGACCATCCTCCTCCACGTCACTCTGGGTCCCCACCTCGGCGTCACTTGCTCGTCCACCAGCTGGGCCATTCCTCGGTTTCGCTTCATCATCCCAGTCATCTTCATCACCAGTTTCTTCTGCCTCAGATGGCAGACGGGGAGTGGAAGTTGCTAACCTGCACCAACCCGCCTCCACCAGCTTCCCCTCCTCTTCTACATCCATTAATCTCTCCAGGGCATCCGCATGGCTGTCCAGACTAGACCTTGGGCTGCTAGAAGATTCTGACAGTGCTAGCAGGCGCCCTGCAATATTACCGCTCTCACATTCACCCCATTCTTCTCTTTCATGCAGCTCCTCCCGTTCTTTCTGTTCTCCAGTGCTCGCCACCGAACCGTCCACTTCCAGCTGGGCCACAATGTTTGTGGATGGCTTTACGCTCGAGCCAAAACGTATCACATCCCTGCTGTTTAACGTATTTATAAATGATACTTTGCTGGGCTGTTGCTGATCTGTTCCAGTTGACGTGTCTGGGAGGTTCACAGAGGTAGCAGTCATAGAAGAACAGGCCAGAGGTGAACCTGACTCATTGAAAGGCAAGATGTGGTTCTTTGTGTTTTCCGTATCATTTGTCCGTTGGAGGTTTTGTTGAGAGGCTGTGTCAAGCAGGATACTCCGAGGAGCTGAATCCTGCTCGTGGTTTGGTACCTCACTCTGAATCTGGCCTGAAGGAGTCACCATTCCGTAGCACTGCACATTATGTTCAAAAGTGTTCACTGTCTGTGGACTGGACCCATAGCAGGTTCCTTTGGATTTGTGCGGGTCACGAGGGGAGGCGTCCCTTGACATCTCCCTTGGGTTTTCCAATGGAACCGTACGGAGTGACGTCGTGTTCGTCACATGATCCGAGGATGTGACAGCAGGAGACGGAGTATGAAGGAAAATGGGCTCGAGGTTCAACTTCGCTGCGCTGTCAGTGTAGCTTTGGGAAGGGTCCGTGCTGGGAGGAGCCGGAAGCACAGGCCGGGCCAGTTTGCGGAGCTGAGCGAGGGCTCCGTTGGGGTGCGTGACAGGGTCTTGGGGTAGAGGCGTGGCTTCGGGAGAGGGACTGACCAATCCGTCAGCGGCAGGAGAGGGACTGACCAATCCGTCAGCGGCAGGAGAGGGGCTGACCAATCCGTCAGCGGCAGGAGAGGGACAAACGACTGTAGTACCTACCGGAGTAGCCAGGTTGATGATGACGGCGGGAGGGATGACGCCGCAAGCCCCGCCCCCTGCGTCCTCTGCTACTACGGCCGACCCACTAGCCAGATTCAGCACATTGACAGTTCCACCTGTGGAGATAGTGAGCAGTGGGAGGGGCTGGGAGGGCAGTTTTGGGGGGGCAGGCTGGATGGGCAGCAATTTGCGGGGGGGGCGTCGATTCGCTCTTCGCTTGTTGGCGTGGCGGGGGGCTACCAGGGGGGCTGTGCTGGACACCTGGAGCATAGAGGAGTTAGGGGCAGAGGGGAATTTCTGCATGACGGGTGTCTGTCCAAAACACTGAGCTGGAGCGCTGAGGCTGACGGAGTAGGGGGTGTTCACCGGCACGGCCCCGTGGGCTGGGGTCAGGAACGCCGGGCCCAGCGACACGGCCCCGTGAATGGGAGTGGTCGGGGCTTTGGCCATTAAAATAACCCCGTGGTTAGGGGTCCTTCCTGAGGTTTTAGCCAGGAAAGGTGTAGCGTCTGTGAACCCCGCAGGGGCATTGGTCAAAGTGGGAACAGACTGGAGTGGGGGCTTTGCCCCGGCGTGAGAGCACGTGGCTTTGAAGCCGCCGGGGTGGAGGCGCAGAGTGAGGTCTCTGGGCAGGGAGGCCGGGTACCGTGTCCCAGGAGGGAAAACATAGGAAGGAGACTGGACCACGTCAGCTGGAACCTGGGCTTCAGGTTGATTAGAATTTAGTACAGCCTTATGGATACAAGGCAAACTTTTCTGTGAGAAAGGCAAAGACAGAAAGTATTTAAAAGGCGTTAATAAGACGACTGTTATCATTATTTATTACTTTACAAATGCTGCTTATCTAGAGCAGGTGCCAGTCATTAATATGTATTCTACTGAACAGTAGATGCCAGACTGAATAAGCAACTTATGTTATATTAACAGACTGCAAATTCCACTTAAGACAAAGGATTGCTACCAATAATCTGCATTTGTACCCGAAGCCAGATGGGTAGAATCGTTTCCTCTCTTTCCACTGCAGGGCGCTCTTCTCCTGGTAACACTCTGCCGCATCCCAAAAGCATGGGGGGGACTATCTTGTGCTGACAGTAGAACTGGTATATGAAGGGTAAGAGTAGTATCAATATGCAGATAAAACATGCGACACACAGTCAGGAGCTGTGCGGGCACTAGGACCATGAAAGGCACGTTGAAGGGAGGCCTGCCTTGATGATGTTGTCGGGAGCGCGGCGGGCTGACATGTCGTGGACACGTGCACGGAGCTGCTGGGGATTCTTGGTGCGCAGTAGGTAGCGGCACATCAGCTGGTATGGGAACTCAGTCTCACCGAAATGCTTCAGGCCCAGCACAATCAGGCTGGAGACAGGGCAAGTGGAGGACCAATCAGAGGCATCCTAACAAAACTGCTCACTTACTCAAGGATTATGACCACACATCTGATTGGAGAATACAGACAGGCCCTGTTGAAAAAAATCGAATCCAGCATGAGCCTGCATCTGTGTGAATGTATGTGTGTGGCAGGTATGCATGTACCATTCCTCCCCACGGGTGTAGCCCTTATTGGAGCGTGGGGGGTGCAGGGCGGGGTCTAGGCTGCAGTGGGGCAGCAGTTCGGGGTACACGAACACAGGCCGGGTAGCCAGCAGCCAGGCCACATTCGGAGGGAGTAAGGGGTACGAACGAACTGGAACAGAGAGAGACACAAGATGCAGTCATACTGTGCTGCTAATTCAATTAGTGTCATTCTACATCTACATTTATTCAATAAGCAATCAGTGCAATGCTCTACTTGTTGAACTAAATGAGACAAAATCTTTCATGAACTACAGACATTCATCCGAAGCAATATACGATTTGTTTTGAGGAACCGGGTCAGACAGTCCCTGGAGCAATTCATGGCTTCACTCAGGGGCCCAATGGTGACATCACTCCACTGACCTTGGGATTTGAACAAGCAACCATCTGAGTCCTAACCCTCTGGGCCTCCACATACACATGCATTAATACAGTCTCAGGCCACCCCTCTTAACCCCACCCCTGCTCACAGCTATTCCTCCGGAATGGCTGGACGGGGACAACGGGGATATCGGAGTGCTTCAGCTCATGCAGCAAGGACAGCGCCCCCTGTAGGTTACAGGTCCTGAAGATGCTGACGAATCCAGGCTCCATGGGCCTCCTGCTCTGCTCCCCACGCTCTGAAAACACTTTCAGCTCCTCCTGGAGGGGCATGGAAAGAATCAGTGGATTGGAAAGAACAGACAGGGCCCGTTGAAAAAATGCCAAATCCAGTATGAGCATGTGTCCGTGTTAATGTATATGTGAGAGGTATGTATGTAGGAAGGCAAAACAGTGAAGGCAGGGGCAAGTCTAAGATTTTCTAATGTGGAGGGCATTCGAGGGGCCATAATTCATACAGATGAGTCAAGCTTATCATTAGTTGTTTGAATCTATGTGACAGGGAGAAAGGCAAATCAACCAGGGCCCCTAGGGCCACACCCCTGAATGAAGGACCAGTCAGCGGTATGAATGGAGGAAAGGGCAGGATAGGAGCTTTTATAAAGGCATCACAAACTGCCGCCACATTTTCACCACCATCAGCCAATACAGAGCTTCCTGCAGATGGAAGGAACTGGAAAGGCAGGCCGAGTAAGAACCAGCCGTCTATCTCAGGCTGTACGGGTGCCGACTTCACATTAGTGTTCTCCAGCTGGGGAGACGCTGGGATCCATGACAGCAATGTGCACGTGCGAGAGCTCACCAGGAAATGCTGCACCACGGCCAGCTCACTCTGCAGTGCCTCCACTGGGCTGCACAGCACGTGCACCTGGGTCAGCAGCTGGACATGCTGTGGCGGAGACAGAGGACACGCCCACAGTGACCAAAAAAGGAATGACGCTCCACTCTCTCGAAATCCCCATCCTGCTGCCTTGGTGAAATTTGGAGCCATCTTGATTGTCCCCCTTACTGCGTAATGGACAGGATGACGATGGATCTTTCGTGTCTGTTTCTGCTTGGAATCAAAGCCCCAATAGCTTGAAGCCAGAGCAGAGTCAAGATTTCCCAAATACAGTCAGTCCCACTACAGCATGACTAATGCATTCCCGAAAAACCTTGCAGTCTCTAAAGTCGAGCATTAAATTACAGATGCACAATGGACAAAATAGGGTCAGGGGAACTTAATTAAATAGTAAGAACAGTGCTGCTAGTGTCATGAGTTTTACTAGAATTGTTTAGTTATCACCTCAACCAAACATGCCAAACTCACTAGCTTGTCCTTTCCCGCAAGTCGGGAGCAGTGATGGCCAAAATGACGCTTCATGAACCATTTGCTGTATTTTCTGACCCCACTAGATGGTGCTCTTGGTTTACTTTGGGACATACTTTGAGTCCTTCTTCGAACAGAGCCACAGCCGCCATGCGGCCAGGTAGCGCACACAGCACAAATACAACGGATAATGATATGTGGAGGGGCAACATGGCTACGGACCGTCTACGGAAAGCAAATGTAAGGCACCTTAAAAACACTGCTGTATTTTTACATTCAACAAATATTTTTACATTTTTTAGAGTCTAAGACTTTGACCTGTGCAATGCATGGATGTACAAAAAGTTTGATTCTTTAAGATCTGACAACCAGTTCAAAGGAAGGATTCGTTCACAAATTGGACATCGGGATAGCTGTTTTTGTGTGCAAGTAGTGTCTCTTGCATTGTAGTTCTTGTAGGACTTTCCGACTGAAAATCACAGAAATATATGTGATTCCGCTTTGTGTTTGACATGGGTACCAATGCATCAATCGCAGCACAACAGACTCACAGTTTGATATCACATGTTGTGGTAGGACTGACTACACAAATGAAAGCAATAAATATACTGAATAACTGCTACCAAACATGGAGATCGATTAAAAATGGGAAAATGGCAATAAAAAGCATCTTTTATTGAACCCTCTCCCTTTAGTAGACTGTAGGGGGCGACCAACCTGCTGTAACTGCTGCTGCAGCTGCAGTTTCTGTAGGGGAGTGAGGATAAGGACACAGGGAGGTGGCAGCAGCAGTACTGGCGGCTGCGGGGGACTCTGGGAGCTCTTTGCTTGGCCGTCCATCGGGGCCCGGCGCTGCTGAAGAGCCTCCAACTGCTCCTTCGCCAGGCGGTGCCGCTCTGTCAACATGTTGGCCAGCGGTTCCTCGAACCTGCAGCCAGCGGCACCATGAGCAGGGGGAAGAAGCACCCAAATGCTTCAGCATCTGAAGCATTATCAGAAGAAGCATTATTAAATGTGCATCTGCTTCTGAAAGACAGCTATAGGCTTGAAACCACATTACAGTGATCCCTCGCTACTTCGCGGTTCACTTATCGCGGATTCACGACTTCGCGGGTTTTTAAATATACAGTAGTA
>JAODUD010000134.1:14265755-14276225 GCA_026784285.1 Stomatorhinus walkeri
TGTGTGTACATGTGTGTGCCTGTGTGTACATGTGTGTGGCTGTGTGTGCATGTGTGTGCCTGTGTGTGCATGTGTGTACATGTGTGTTCCTGTGTGTGTCTGTGTGTGCATGCGTGTGCCTGTGTGTACATGTGTGTGGCTGTGTGTGTCTGTGTGTACATGTGTGTGGCTGTGTGTGCATGTGTGTGCCTGTGTGTGCATGCGTGTGTCTGTGTGTGTCTGTGTGTGTCTGTGTGTGCATGTGTGTGCCTGTGTGTGCATGTGTGTGCCTGTGTGTGCATGCGTGTGCCTATGTGTGTTCCTGTGTGTGTCTGTGTGTGCATGTGTGTGCCTGTGTGTGCATGCGTGTGTCTGTGTGTGTCTGTGTGTGCATGTGTGTGCATGTGTGCTCAGCAGTGCTGGAGTTCACCGAAGTGTGGCAGTGGCAATTATGTCACGCTGTGTCGGGGGACTGGCAGGTACCTGGAAAGCACCAGTTTCTGTGTCAGTCATGTCCCAGAGAGCGAAGTCTATTTCTCGGTCCCCGTGTTCATCTATCCGGACCAATCCAGTTACTCCTGAGAGGGGTGGGAGTGAGAGAACAGAAGAATGAATGATTGCTACTATATACATTTATCATTCAGGCTGTCACTAGGTAAACTTAAAAATGGTTAATCCTTAGTGCCCGATACAACCTCAGCTGATGGAATGTGATGTATTATGTACATTGCGATGTGTAATGTACAACATCTGTGTTGCATCATCGAGCTAAGCTGCACATTACCTTTTGTACAGGTTCTTATGGTACAGCTACTTCAAGGTCAGAATTCAGAGGCCCTGAATCTTGTCCTCTGTGTCAAAGGGGGTTAAGGTGACAAGAAAAAGCCAACATGGGCCGACAAAGGCAGCTGATGGGAAAGGGCTGAAAATGCACAAATGAAGATGAGCACAGCTTTGACTGTGAGATCCTCTGTCTTTTAATCAATGGTGTGGAGATGCTGGACAGGAGGAACCTCTTATCGGAGCTTTGGCAGAGAAACAGAAGTTATGAAATTATTAACCTTGAAGTCTCTGGGAGGATTTCATTTGCTCTGCTGTGAGGAGAGAGACAGAGCATTTTGCAAAGGGCAAAGGGGCTTGCAGTAGATAGGACTGAACACGTGACTTTTAGGAGCTTTCATGCAGCACAAACTGGTGACAGGTTTTTATATATATAAAATGTAATGTTGGGCAGTATGTTATCCATGTTTTGGACTAATTGAAGATTGCCTGGATTGACAAAAATCCAAATATGTCCAATTCAATAATACCGGAGGTTTATACTAAGACTCAATAGATTCCTTTGTAGGTACAGTTGTTACATTCAGCACCTAATTGTTGGCAATTTGCCAACAAAATAAATAAAAAAGGTCAGGGCACTGCTGTATGCAAATGAGATGAGGGTCCCTTGCACTCATTCCCCAGCGTGACATTTAGCCCGAGCTAATGAGAGCACGGAAACAAACACGGTGAGGTGACTACTTTTTTCTTCTTTGGTATCAGGTTCTGCCTAAGAAAAAAAAATATTTACCATGAGTCTTTCAGTTTGCGCAGGATAACAATTAATATGGTCCAGAATAATGTGGGGTTCCTATGTTTAATTTTGACTACCGGCATGCTATTTTTACTGCCACTGCAAAGCTCATGTGATTTCGACTTGGCCCCATCCGTCGGCCCTACAGAAATATTTCATTTTCTAGGTCAACAGTGGATAACCATAATTCTCAAGGTATGGAGTCAGACCCATTTTATACTTACTGTTCAGCACTGCTTCATGGCTAATCGAAGCAATGACTCTGGTTATTATGGTTAGGCCAGAGATACCACACTGCCTTGTATCCCTGTTACCTCATTGGTAAGCCTTAGCTCAGTTCTGTGTGCCAATGAAAAAAAAAAATCAGGGTATTGATCATGGTATCCCACTGATCTGACTCAGTGTTATGTTAGAACCTGTCTGAACCCACGCAGTGCTACTAAATGACAATCAAAACCATCATCACAGGACACTGGTTTTGTACTGATTTTTTCACACTGTGCACTGACATGCACTTCTACATTACAGTGGAAGAGAATTTACAGTGAAATTCAGGCATCTTAAAACAGCACATTTTATACACAACATTTAAAGCAGTAACTCCATTATTTAGAGTCACACAAAAAGGTATACTGAGCTCCTCTATGTCACACAAACATTTCTTTTAAACAACTCAAAGAACAGAATCAAATATCAAATGTAACCCTTTAAGCAGTATTTTCCAGAAGCTGAAAGCAAGAAATACCTCAAAATGGTCTCTGTTTGTTCCTTGCACTGCTAAAAAGTCTCAAATATGTACTTTGTGCAACTAAAAAATCTGAAATTTGCACTGCTGCTATTATGGTCTTAGCGATCTCCTCCTTTCTGAGTCTCCATCTGCTCCTTGTTTACTCATTGTCAATGTTTCTCTTGTTTGCAAATCTGCAGTGAATTACATTCCCTTCACTCTTCCTTTAGTATCCGAAGAAACCGTGTGACAGGGATGCTTGCTTTTGGCTGGGCTTCATACGAAGTCTCGCACTGTGATCTGTCACAGACATTCTCACCATCTTGGCCAAATCCAGACTGTCGCCACTTTACCCCTCATCTACCACATGGTTTCCCGTGTACCTCGAAGTGAACGGAATATTCCGGGCTACTCTGGGCACATGGACACATCGAGTGGCAGCGTGCGGGCTTGACCGAATTGACCTGCTCCTCCAACGTGGACGATCCGTCGGCCGGCTTCTCAAGCATGCGAAGGAAACGACGGGAAAGCTACAGTGCGATCGCCGAGCAAATCGCCGAGCAAATCTCTGAAAAAGCGACATTTGTGAGTGCATGGAAAAATAAGCGGATGAGGCAGACACAGAGTGTTAAAACAACATGAACGCAGAAGACAAAAGAAGCCATTACAGACCAGCTGCGGGCAGAGGAGTACAGCTGGACGTGACGAGGGACAAGAGTACCCTTTGCTGATAACTAAAAGGGCATAAGCAAATAACATGCTTTTTATTCTTCAAATGATGTGTTGTCGAATGAATACACTTTTAATTGCAACAATAGCCCAGCCATGACTGGGGCTGGATGTTATTCAGGTGAACAAGCAACTGAATGACATGAGAAGTTGTGCATTTTAATTTCACTCAAGCGCTTGGAACTCATTACAGTATTTAATTGCCCCAGGCTTTATCAATTTTTTTCCCTCCTCGTATTATGAGGCTCTCCGTTTTAATTAACGAAGACAAGGAATGGACCGCTGGACAGTAGCATTTAACCCGAGAAAGTATTCTGGGGAGTTCACATGTGAATAAGCAATCGTTTGTTTTGTAACACCGTCTTCCAGCTCCGGACTAACAAAGGCCGACCGAAACACCCCCCGTATCCAGGCAACCGAGGGGAAACCAATCAAATGGGGGGGGTGGGTTTTAATCAACCAAAGCCTAACTCCTACGAATGGAGCTTGCTGAAGCCCCTCCTCAGAATTAAACCTGAGGGATGCTGGGAGACGGAGGAGCCTGGGAAAGGGGTCCGTGGGGGGAGAATGGGAAAGGGGTGATGGGCAGGCTTCCGATGGGAAGGGGCATCCATGCGGGACACCAACAGATACCATCAAGCCCAAGGTTCCCTTCCCAGGCCTGACTGCAGTCTCTTACTCTGGGCAGAGGTCGTACAGCCCCCTCTCTTCTAACACTAATTTCCCAAGAGCCACTTCAGCAGAATCTCCAGTACTAACTAAGCGCTTCAAAGCCGTCTTGCTGGGTGTCATCAATAGCTTTTCACTATTAAGTGTATTCAGAAAGTGGACTTTATATGGAGATAATGTTACAAAACACTTTCAAAGAAGTAGGACTGCACTTCAACAGTTGCTCTAATGCTAACCAGTGACAGAAAAACTATCATACATGCCACTCTTGCTAATGAGAGCATGCACCTCCACTGGGGAACCAGGTGAGGATGCCTAGCCCTCTGCCATCTCAGATGGTTTCTCTTCTCCAGGATGCAGTTCAAAGACATGTGTACTACTCAAGACTAAATATGGGTCTTTCATCTATTCTCATTCTTGTCAGAAATTGTCCAGTTTGATTGCCACCTCCATCAGGAGACCACCTGGAAAGCGGGGGAGAGTCCCTCAATGATGATGCGTCGCCTCCAATGGCTCTCCGCTACTCTTATCATACTTTGCACGGCTTGTCTTAGGCGTTGGTTACGTTTGATTAGCATTAATGAGTGTGACTCTTTATCAGTGGGAATACAGAGGACTGTATGCTACTGTCAAGAACTTTTTCCGAAGCCACTTAATTTTCAACCAAAATAACAACGTTAACCAGTCTCAGCTTTTCTTGGCTAGTCAGTTTATAGGATGTTAACTGCATATAATGGCTTTGGAATTGTAAAAAAACACTTATCCGCTTGCATTAATACAGAATGAGCCATGAGTGGGCATTTCACATAGGAAAGCAGTTCCCGACCCGGTCCTTGGGGACCCCCAGACAGTCTGGGGGGGGGGGTCCCTGAGACCCAAGTCAGGAAACACTGACAAAGGAGATACATTTTAAAATGTCTGTTCACAGAAATGTGAGTTTAATAAGTCCATAAACCAACCAAAACCACAATTCTACACAGTATCATTCTTACTGGATTATTATTAGACATAAGCCCCTGCACAAGTAAATCACACTACAATATTTTAAACCACTGGAACATAATAAACCACACAACTGTACAGAACAAAGCTTGGACCTATTAAAGTACATCATAAAATACAATAGAAGTGCATCATTTTGGGGCTTTCCTAATATAATTACGCTCCTGAAAAATATAATCAACTGCATTTAATCAAGAGGATATCAAGCATTTTATGTCAATGTACAAGGAAAGAATAATTAATAACAAGTCATGTCAATTTAAATAGTCAATAAGTATTTTGTCTAGGGTACAATATACACCATGATCGCTCACCTTTTCAACAGTCAACATAGCGGTGGTTGTCAATAGAAAAAACAGCCTAAATTTACATGCTGTAATTTCTGCTTATATATTTTCCAAACGTGACAGCACTACATTGCTTTTACAGTCACGACAGGAGACCTTAATCAGATTCTCTTTCAGTCTGGGCTCAGGAATGACGTAGGCGGCTTTTTTGATATATGACAGCACTTCATAGTATTTAAGGGGGTAGGTGACCCCTTCATGAGATGTGTATGTGGGGTAGAGGTGCTTGTACAAGCAGACTGATAACTGTACCGTCAGTACTATGATACTGGGCACTTCTGGATGAAGCTGTTGCTATTCTGGCAGGGATCGCATAGATTTATGTTCCACTCACAAGAATTACTCACAGCAAAGATGGCCGGGAGGGGGCATTATCTATCTGCATATCTAACAGCAGAGACAGATTTCTGATTGATGGAAAATGACCTTTGATGAAGGTCGAGTACAGTGGTGCCATCTGTTGTGCAATAAGTGAACTGCATGTAGATATATGCAAACGCGTTTGCAGGATCAGTTCTAAATGAAGAAGTAAAACAACTGCCGCCGCCCCCCACCCCCCCGGGGCACAGGATTTAACACCATCTGCTGAAAGTCCTATTCCCTATCAACTACTCCATACGTCTGCACAAATTCTGAGCGGACCTTGATTCCAGGAAGCTGCTCAGGGTGGATGGCACGTTGCCAAATAACCTAAACATAACCCATCCGGAAAGGCTGGTGTCCGGGGAGCAGGCGGAGAACATTTCTCACACAAGTTGAATATGTCAAGTGGGCAGCCTTTTCCGACAAAGAGTGATTTATGCAAGCGCGAGAGCGGAGGAAGAGCTTGTTGCAGCTGTATCCTATTATGGATGCTTAAATACAAGAGTCTAAAGTGCTCTGTATGATGGCAAAGATATAGAATAAGCACTCGACATTTGATAACAGGTTTGTTTTTGGTTGTTTTGAAGAAAGGACATTATCTCGAGAAAATACTTGACGTAAAGTCAAATTGAAGAATATGTATGAATATTAAGATGTACTTATGACAACTGTGTCTGACCATAGTCTCTTTCTTTGTCTCTGACTATAGTTTCTTACTTTGCCTTTGAGGTGTTTAGGACATTATCTTTCACGTTTCATTGCCTGATGAATGTTTGGGAGAGTGTGTCTTCAAGACTTCCTGCTTTTTCAAGAATTTTAGTCTCGGCGACGATATTTGCATGTGAGTTTTGGTACTGCCACCTCTACGGGGCTGCAACTGCCTCAAGAAAAGATTACTTGTGTTCGAACGGCTAAGGAGTCTCACCAGGAATCAAACATTCATTACGTTAAGTTCCCAAAGCTGGGCTGTTAACTTTGTAGAGCAGTACAGTCCACCAAAGTCAACGTCGCTTGTTTTATCCGTTTCTAGATTCTGGTCGTTAGTGCAGCCTGATCTATCATTTCATGCCATGTGTGGCTGATAAATTAACAGGAACTTTGAAATGGCTTTGGTCTCTCGTCTGTTACGCATTAGTTAAATTGGATCCACATTCACGTAGAGCTTATTAATGGGCGATCATTTGGCAGAATCTGTTACGGATCACCAGATGGGACATAAAATACTTCTTTGCGGAATGCTTCAAGTATCTCCAGAGTATGTCTGTGGTGTGGCGGCTCAGCGGACAGCACTGTAACCTCAACTTCTCCAGCGGTGTGTTCTCCAAAGATCTGTAGGAGCTTCCTCCAGTCTACAAATACGTAGAAGTTGAAGGACCTCCTTATAGTCATAGATGGATGTATTTCACTGAATCACTGATAAGGGCAAGGAGAAGTTCACTGCCTCTCCTCCACAAATACAACCAAAACCATAATGTCTATGTAATGTTTTCTCATGCACATACTACATTCACTGATGCTCTGTCTCAATTATCAGCATCACTTCGGTTCACCAGCAGTTACAGTTTTTGACCTCAACTCCCTACAAGGACTGAAATCAAATGGTCTTCATCCCCTGCTCTGTCTCCTTTGATAGATTAGGGAACAGTACAGCTCAAACACACACTAAGTAAGTTTGTCAGAGCATGCTAAATGATCCATCCATTCTCGGACCACTTCTCCAGCACAGTGTGTCACAAGGTTCTGAAATGTGTTCTAGGTAGCACAGGCCATAAAGCTGAGGCACGCTGTGCTGATCACACACACTCTCCATCCACCTCTATGGGGAAAACTCTAATCACAACATGATGACCTTAACCCCTACCCAGCCCTAACCTTAACCATAAGTAACCAAAGCATGAAACTTTTGGCATTTTTACTTTTTTGTTTGCATTCACAGATCTTTGTGGGGACCTGAAAAATGGTCACCACAACGTCAAAAAACATTTGAACCCCACAAAGTAATATAAACCTAATCCACACACACACATTCACACAGGCAATGAAATACTATGGTCACCTAGGAGATGCAATTTTTGTTCACAACACAAACAAACATACCAAACAATCCCCTATGGTTGAATACGGGCACATATTTAATAAGCAATCCTGTCCCTAGAGATGATGCTGTCAAACCATTACTTTTAATCAAACGATTTCAGTACATGAGTTACAATGTGCCATGTCCTGCAGTAAATGAAAGCTCCTCATTGTCCTTCAAAGGCTGAAATTTATTTGCAAAGCAGCATTAGCGTTTTGTTGGTGGTGACTTCGGCTTTATCAAACAGGCACACAGTTGCTACAACAGCTATTTCATATAGCTTTTCTCTCAGACACATGGAGTGAGTGAGATTAACACAGCTGTACGACAATTCTCACAAGAACTCAGTGGTACTGAGGCTAATGTAGTCAGAAAACTAAGAGGTGCAGAGGCACTCTGTATTGATTTTGAGCAGGACTGTAAACCGAGACAGTCCTATTTTTACATTATAAGTTGCTAGGGGTTTCAATGGGGATTGCATCTGACGTCAGTATTCATGTCTATACGTGTTTTTAAAGGAGATATTTATACACTTCTATGCATACAGACACATATTTATATAGTCGATGCATGAATAAGCAAGAAGGACTGAGATCAATAGGTTCTCAAAGCAATTTCTCTTCTCCAAGGGCTGCATGCTTCGAGATTACGCTTCTCACAACGGCGTGGACCCCAGACGGGAGCCAAATGGGGGAAACAGCAGCGGAGATGAAGGACGACGGTGACGAAGGTGCTGCTGAGGACGGAGAGACTGCTGTAGGCGGAACGGACAGGTGGACGCAGAGAGATAGGCAGCGGGAGCGGTGACAAGACATGACAATGGAAATGTGACAGAGATAAAGTACCAAAGCTGCCCCAAGAGGCGTGGCCAGCCTGATCACACTGCTCTGCCCTTCTCATAGATGGGCGGAGATGCCAGAGTGGCAGCAGTAGGGACCCGAGCATATTAACTGCCGCCTGGAGAGGGGGGAGGAGAGGTGGGGAGAGAAAAGGAGGAAAGGAGGAGAGGAGGAGCACAAGTGGAGCCACCAGTACTCCGAGAGAAGCTGAAACGAGAGGATGGATCTGAGTGGGCGGAGAAGGAGAGGTAATGCAAGAAAAAAAGAAGGGAGAGAGTGGGAGGAAGGCGAACATGGATGACAGGCAAGGGAGTGAAAGACAAAAACAAAAAAAAGGAGGGAGGTGGACAATAAGCCAAAGACGCTTCTGGAACAAGTGGGAAAAAACAGAGAGTAGTGAGTAGTTAGCATGTTGATACCAGGGCTAATGGGTGCTTAACAGGAACTGTTAAGGTGCAAAACAGCCCGGAGTGTGTCAGACACTCCCAGGGTTCAAAAGCCATCTGGACAGATGGTATTATAATTTCCGCATGATCTGTACAGAAGGAGGACATGGTGAAACCAGTAGAAGAGGCAGGAAGAAGGAGCCACAGAAGCAAGCAGGCAATGACTGATGGTTGTGCACAGCAAAGTCAACACTGCCATCATTCCCTGTCTTTCGTGGACACAGAGCACACAACTCACTTTCACATGAGGTGAAGGTGCCCAACGAGCATGAACTCAGCTGACACAGTCACAGCTCTACATAGGTGCTCATCCGAGCCTTTAATTACCATTACCGTGTTTAAACTGCTTAGAATCATGACTGTCATAGTATCATTAAAATCCAGTTGAACTGATAATTATCTTCTGCGAACATCATTTTAGTTGACACAAGTTTGCACTATAATATGATTATTTATATTCTTCTTAATCACTGCTGATAAAGATGCACTCTATCAACATTCAGATCAGTGTTTCCCAACCCAATCCTTGGGGACCCACATGCAATGCACATTTTTGCTGCCTCTCCACTCCCTATGTGGGCAGTGAGGTAGGGAGCAAAAACATGGACCGGCTGTGGGTCCTCAAGGAAACGCTAATGTAGATTATTTCATATTTTTAAATAATTAAATAAAAAACTGAAGCATTTTCTTTCAACGGGAGCCAGTGAGAAGTTCTCCAGAAGGAATATTACACTCAGCAGACGAAGCACATCAGACAGGAACATGGCCCATTCACCCCCAGGAATTGGCTGATTCGGAGGCAAGGGTTATGGGAACTGAAGGAGTGGATTGGGATTGCCATTCTGTCAAATATACCACAGCCTCATGCCTGGGGGGGGAAACAAATGGTGCTCACTGCAAGATGGATGTGGTGTCTATAATATACTGACAGACTTCATGGCGTTCAAAGTGCTTCCCAGGGAATACATGCCATTGGATATAGAAACCATTGGCCTGTATCGTAAGCACTTGCTATCAACCTGGTGTGCGTTTTCTATAATTTCAAGCATCTAATATCTATTTATAACAACCCAGTTACAATTCAACAGGGAAGAGTAATGAGTAAACTTCAACAGGAAAGGTGACCGTCTATGAGTATGTCCACTGTACCTTTGGAGCCATCAATGACCTGTGTGCACTGAATGAAGTGTGAGGTTTCAGTAAACGCACTCATAATTGTCCCAGGGAAGTAGCCATAGTCTGCGCATGCGGTCAGTCTGATGGGATACAGAGCATCTCAGATGATAAGCGTGACTCAATGTGAACACGAGCTCTGTCTGTAACTGGAGCTGGGGTCAGGGCTCGTGACTTGGCAGTACATCAGAGGCCAGGCCAGCAGATCTGATGAGAAGGGGGTGGGGGCTTTAATAACAGATTTCGCAACATCGGCAAAATTTTGGCACTTGTGTCCGCTCGAACAGGCGGAGGAAGAAAGACACCTGCTTGCCCACAGGAAGTGATGCGAGCACCTCTACAGGGTAGAAAGTCAGATAGTGCCATTCCTGTTTTTTAGCATACGGAAGCCCAGGGGTGACCTCTGCAGGGAAATAGGAGTGGGACACGATGTGCATTCAATAACATGAATGGAACAACCCAACTCCAGGCATGTGGGGGGGGGGGGGGGCAAATTAAGGGCCAAATAAAAAAAACAGCCAGGGGTGCAGCACACCCACAAAACAA
>JAODUD010000134.1:14296029-14307546 GCA_026784285.1 Stomatorhinus walkeri
ATAGATAGATAGATAGATAGATAGATAGATAGATAGATAGATAGATAGATAGATAGATAGATAGATAGATAGATTTTGTATTTAGGGTGTCTATCTAGTGATGCCTATTTGTGATCATATAGCCAAATATTAATAGGCTAGAACAGAACTCAGAATTGATATCACCGGAATGGTCGTTACTCATGGCACTGGGGAGGGAGCAAAATCTAAATTGAAGTCAGCACACTGGTGTGTCAGTTGGGGGTGTTCATGCTGCTCCCCCCGTGTAACGGACACTTGCTAGTTTTCACCTCCCCCTTGGCCTTCTACCATTCCAAGGTCTGTATTAATTTTTAACCAATGCCATATGGGCCGAGTAAATGGGGGAAGGCAGGGCGGGGGGCAGGAACTGGTTGATGGGTGTTTTTAGTGCAGCATGGCCGCCCTCTGGCTCAGCAGCCATGGTGACAGGAAGGTCTGAGGCAGTATAAACTCTGAAATTGCTTTTGGAAAGATGGACGGCCACTGGCTGAGGCCGTTTACGCAAACCGTCACCTCTGGCATCACGTCAGCAGCCCCACGACACCCACCCTTAGAGGGTAAAAGCCTATGAGTCTACAGTAACTCAGCCAAGATGCAGCTTGCGACCGATTTGGTTTTCATCATCAGCAGAAGAAACTGTACACTGCATTTTCCTTACAGTGACGGGCGCTAATGTCCTCGTTTGTGTGAAAGCCGTATAATTCCAAATGTAAACAAAGCATAAATCTGCTCATTATTTAATTCATTATTTAATTCAAGGAAACTACAATCTATGGCCTAAGCACTGAACACCAAAGGTCTTGCCCTCTCATATCAGGTTCCTTAGCTTGGATGCATTCCTAAAATACATTGAATTCATCCCCCTGTACACAAATGCAGCACCGGAATCTCATCACGCTTTAAGGATAATGTCAAGACATGACTTGGTGAACTAGGAGTCAGCTATTTAGGTCTAGGATTAAAGTGCGACATTTGGTTGTTATACTCTGTTCAAGATTCAAGATTTTTTATTTGTCACACGCATAGTTATACAGGTACAACATGCAGTGAAATGTATCCTGAACCGCTCTTTTGACTGTGCAACACTGGAATAATTTAAGAAATATTTAATTTAACAATTTACTTTATCTGTGATGTGAGGAAATGTAAAAAAATAGAATTACCCCTAGTGGTTGGAGAAAGAACAGGCATTGTGAGTCAATACATATCAAGGGAATCATTACAAGTGGGATCCAGCATTAGAAAATGGTGGTGTAAAGACCCCCCCCCCCTCTTCACAGAACGCGATGACCTTTCCTCTGAGGGCAGGAGAAATGTTGGAGTTGCTGTCTTTAATTAAAGAACTCTCCCAGATGACCCTAGTTAATGTACGAGAGTCTGCGCGAAGAGAATGGGATCCTGAAAACAGGACAATGGCATATGACTTCAGTGGTGGAAAACACATATTCATACACGCCTCTGTACACACGTATAAATCTGTTTATGTAGCTGTAGATGTTGGTGTTAATAGACAACGGTGGCTGTAGTGCAGAGCTAGTGTGTACGCAGGTATCTGTGTGTCTCTGCGGCCAGTGTGAACCGGCTGTCGGTGCAGTAATTACTGTGGCCTCTGATCGAGTCAGACGCACAGCAGAATTCAGAGCGCTGCCCCTCACAGCTGGGAGGGCCCTGCGTGCGACAGGATGACTTTGATATGATAATTGTGAACAGGCAGCAGTGACACACATGCAAGGAGGGGTATCAACATTCCCCTCATTTTGTGGTGTAGAAAGAGCGCAGAAAGAGCGTAGAATGAGACGTAAGTATCCAAGGGTGTCAAATTAGTTTGGAGGTCCAACTGATTGAAGTGGGATCATAGATAGGCAACTACATCCATGAAAGGGTTAAACTTCAACGTTAGCAAAAACTAATGCAGGTGGGACCTGTGTTCCCCCCGACGGGCCAAAAATCGTCTGACACACACCCTAGCAGTAGTCACCAACGGGAGTTACAGAAAGGTACGGTTTGTCCGCAAAACGCCCAATTTTCTTCAGGGGAAAGTGGATCGATTGGGTTCCAGACGCGGCGGTTGCTCGCGCCGAGCTAACGACGGCATGCTAAAAAGGAAACATTAGCTAACATATGTCTCGTGATATAGATTGAGCAGACTAGACAGCTGGCGTCGCCATTTAGCCCCCCTTCCCCAAGGAGGCCGCAAGCTGAGATCACTGCAGGGGGGGCTCACGTCAGAGCAGGCGAAGGATGGTGTGAGAAAATACTGGAAATTCCCCATAACTGGGGGGGGGGGGGGACATTTACCCAATTATAAAATTTTTAATCCACATCTCCTATATTGTAGCCATATATAAAAATATATCACTCGATATTCACTCAGTTAATGCTGGTACAATTTGTTCATTAATTCAGCTTTATTACCAGGCAGAAACATATTACTCAAACAACTGGGGTGTAAAACATACATATGAAGGGTATTTTTTTTCCTTCTACCATTTCCTCTGATCCGTCTCCATGCAGGCTGCATCTGAAGTTCACTCAATCGTATCGGGCACCCATTAAATAGCGCGGCAGAGGAAATACATTTCGTCGCCCTTGCCGTGCCCCCGTGACGTCCGTAATTGTCCGCGGACGAGCGTCTCTCTGAAAAGCCGGAGCGAGGCACATTCTCCGCGCGGGTGCTGCCCCCCCCCCCCACCCCCCGCAATTAAAGTCATTACAGCCGAATTATGGCAGAACAAAAGTGCGCATCTCGGCAGACTCGGCTGAAGAGGCAGCAGGCATCTGCTTTCAGCTGGCTCCGCTCGGCGGCCGCAGCTGCATAATCAATAGGGATTCATCCATGTGAACAGAATAGTTGGCTGATCAGGGAGGGGAGGTGGGGGCAACCTGACGCAGTGACGGTCGGAGGGGGGCGCCAGGATGATCTGATCCCACAGACCTGCCCTGTCAGAATCAAGAATTATTTATCAGCAGTACTTTTACACACGAGAAGTTTACTTTGGGATGTCATGCAACACAATAAAGGAAAATTGAGAAAATGTAATAAATACATTCAATCCTTCCATCTTCCATACCCGCTTGTCCTGTACAGGGTCATAGGGGTCTGGATCCTATCCTGGAAGCTTTGGCTGCAAGGCGAGCAATAACCCAGTATGGGGCGCTAATTCATTACAAGACACGCACACGATTTTCCGACTGCGATTCACCTTAGCATATTTTTTGGGGAAAACCAGAGGAACCAGAGGAAACCCCACAACAACACAGAGAAACATGCAAACTCTACCATACTTGGGCTCAGGGCGGAGACTCGAACCTCAGTTCCAGATGTGTGAGCCAATAAAATAAACCTCTGTGCCACTGTTCTGCCCCCCTAATAAATAATGCACATAAAATAAAAGTAAAACCATGTACATCGTACATGTAGCAGCAGGTTAGTTAGATGGGCTAGGGGTGTATGTGGGGGGAGGGCGGTAATGCGATTTCATGAACATGGGTTGGCGTATGGCTACACTAATAGTTAGTCATCCTCAAGATCTTCAAAGGCTTCTCACATATGACAAAGGGGACAAAGTGCATGCATTGCGCAAGGGACCGTTCACGAGGAACCTGCTCTCTTCGGCCATCTACTCTACGCTAATCACACTGCCGTACTCCTCCTCTACCGTCGTAACCTCCATCTTGCTCTTCCACGTTCCCTGTCCCCACTCGACAGACCGGAACAAACCCAAACCTCAATCGAGGACCTGAAACCGCCTTGCGGTAATTACACAGCAATCAGCAAATGTTATGCAAAGTTATTATGCCTGAAAAATGGGACTGATGAATTAGACACAGAATCCCATTGCTGCTCTTTGACTAGCTGTGCACATGGGGGTGCAGACATGAACACAAGGGTTGATGATGGGTAAAAATAAGAGTTAACAAGGTTGCAAGGTACAACAAATTGGGTATATAATATGTGATTTCACACTGGGCTGTCTAGAGGCCTCGCAGAGATCATCCACATCCTGGGATTCTTCCTAATATCACATCTGGCTGCCGATCTAGCAGCACTTCAATGGCGGTTAGAATTTAAGGCTATGTTTGTTTGCTTTTTTGTTTGTTTGTTTTGTTTTGTTTTTTTTTTGCTATCCGCTCAGCATTCGTTCCAGCCATTGATGACAGGTTCGCTTATTTATGGAACCAATAGGTGTGGGAGGAGATGGAGGGGCGTTGTGAAGCATTTCCTCACTGATGAGTCCTGGGGAAAAGGTCACGGAGAGCCGGGTGACAGATGAAGGGGGCCATCGTCAGTCATCACTGGGCACAGCGCCTGTAAGGCCACGATCCGGACTCCGGCAGATAATAGAAAGCTGCCAGTTTTCTGAACCCCAGAAATTCTAAGTCATTCTAAGTGCTAAACCTACTGGATCCGCACGTACATCTGTGTAGCGTGTCATAGAGCTATTTCCTTCTGTGTCCTGGCTGTTGGTTTTTGTGATGGCTGTCAATAAGCCAGCTTGCCCGTTTATATTTTGACTTCCAAACCTGCACTGGATAAGCAATTGTAAAATGGAAAAACACAACTCGTAACAAAATTTAAGCGTTTATTTAAAAAAAGAAAATACTGCTTTTCTGTGTTGCCTTATTTCAAAACATTTACTACGGCCAAAATACCCTTTGCCGCACTTAACCTATTGCATTGACTAATTAATTTAACTAAAGGTTAATTTAATATTTTCTCATTTGAAAATCTCTAGAACAAAAAGTCGTACAAGCACCAGATGCATAGATTAAATCAGGCGACATCCCAGTTACTGAGAAAAAAAACGGTTTATAGAAACATCAACGCATATTAATATCAATTTTAGCAGCCACGAGAAACTTAGGATATAGGTTAATTCAGTCGGCGATACTAAGTCATCCTGCCCCACAACCTAACGCCAATCGGACACAGTAATAAGTGGGGATGAGCAGGTGCCGCGCCTCGCTGCTCTTGGCTCAAACCTGTCAAATCATCCGCCAGCTTTCACAACCATATTCATGGTTTTTATGTCTAAGACTGACAAGCTAAACCGGAAAACCGGGCATCACAATCGATATGCAGATTTGGTAAGTTTTTGAAGCGCAGTCGTTTTGAATCATAACTTGCTGCTATACTTAGAATTCATTGGTTCCCAAATGAAAGGTAAAACTAGGAAATCAAAATGCCATATCCTCTGAATAAAATGTTAATGCTAGGCAAAAAGAGTGAATTGCAGTAACTTCGTCCATATTGCTATGAGCCGATATGTATTCTCGGACACTCATATGCATTACGCGGCGTTTCGGTCGTATATCAGCTGACCTGAAAATTATTCATCAAAAACACAATACTAGTTTATCATAAATACTATATGCTTGAATATTTAAAGCTAGTATAAGGAGAAAAACATAATATGAATTGAAAAACACAATTTGTACATCTGCAGTTCTTTAATGCTCTTCATCACCATGGAAACAATACTTTTTCATACCTCGTGGGGGCAGATGCCCCTGAATACGTCAGGCTGTCATGACTCCTGGTGATTACGCAGATCACACAGCAAAGGAAGGAAGAGGGAGGACTTCACACGCTAAGAGATGCGTAAAACTTTTCCACTAGTTCTTTCTCCAATGTCCTTGCACAGCACTTCACATTTTAGTCACTATTTTCAGGTAAGCAGACAGGCACTTTGATGATTAACACGCTTGTTTTTACCGTGTCGAGCGTGCCGCTTGGTGGGTAGCACGATTGCCTCACACCTTCATAGTTGGTGATTCAAACCCGGCCTGTAACCTGTTTGTGGAGTTGAAATGTTCTCCATACTTCCTGTGGGTTCATTCCTCAAGCCAGATGATAGGCCTAAGTTCGCCTGTAAATTTCTGATTGCATGTCAAGGGTTTGGATTCTGTCCGGGGAATAGGCATGTGGCCATATATTACAACTTTGGGCTTAAACCACCCTGAAATATGTTTGCCCTTGACCAGATGTATTGCCAGGTAGTAAAATAACAAGTTTGAACCCTAACCCCCCCTTGAAATTTGCCAGATGCCCCTGAAATTCATTTCAGGCCTGCCAGCATGTACCCGGGCCTGTCCCAGCTGTGGCTTTCCTGGGTGAGGCTTCACCGCCCCCTGATCCTCGCAGAGATAACTGGATGGACGAATAATGTGCTGGTAGTAGCCAAGGCTGAGCCTTGTAGCATATTTTAAATGGTCTCATTGAAGAATGTTGTAAGTCTGCATGAAGATGTGCTGATTTCATGATCCACCACTGACCCCATGTCTTAGTGGAATAGTTCAGCTTGGTCAGAGGAACACAGAAATCATGACTGCATGTTAGAAATATTCCGGCGAAACGCTCCCGTTCACCTTGCTACTTTCCCAGTGGCCGAAGTTCAGCTGGCACGGACCACCCAGTCGTTCCTCGGCCCAAATGACAAATAGGGGACAATAAAAACGAAGACAGCCGCACAAACTGAAGAAAACAAACCCAGTGATGGATTGTATTTTACAGGAAATACCTACACATCTGATATGCTGAGTGATTCCCTTATAAGGAAAGAGCCACTTTCTTAAAAGTTTCTCAAGTCAAGTTTCAGAGCCATTGGGAACCTCAGGAGTGGACAGCAGGAAACCAGCCAGGACGTATTTATTGTGACATCTCTGTTACCTAAGCCGTTCCCTCAAGTCTGTGATCACCCCCCCCACCTCCTCAAAAAAACCCACCACAAAAAATGTTCTGCACTCTTAAAAAACCTTTTCTATGCATTCAAAAATGCCATGTTTGTAGCTAACTGAGTGTACAATGAATTCAGATTCACTATTTATAGACATGGAGAGGAACAGCCTGACTCATTTTCTGAGAAGGATCTGCGATAGTTTCAGAGCTGTGATCAGGTGCCGACCCACGCCGAACAAAGCAGGACAGACGAAATCGTAACGAAAAGGGGGGGGGGTTATTCACCAACGTCACAGCATTCCGACAGGGACCCTTTCCAAGCCATTGGGCAGCAATGACATTCTAATTTCTTTGCTCAAGCAAGCTCTGTGTCAATGCAAAATTCGCTGGCTGAGGAATTTCTGCGGTTCCATGAAGTTGGAACCCATGCCAGTCCAGCTCCCACAATGCCAGGCTACCTGTGCAGCAGGGGTGGGTACAGATGGTGACCGATCAGTCCCCTATGCAAGCCTCCTCCTGGTTTAACCTTGCGATGACAGTGCTCAAGTCTTGTTGATTGCTTTCGTCTGGGGGGATCATGCGGTATTTGCCAGCAGTGCGGTGTCACCGGGCCGGCACACTCCCGACTCAGTTTCACCGGCTCTGCGCTATCGATCGAACCTTCGTTTTTGGCCCACGCTTCACACGTGGGAACAGCACTGAAAATGTGTCTGGCAAAGAGACGCCAGTGCAAAACCAAGACCCCGGCGTGGACTCTTATTAGGCGGCAATGTGCTTCTGCGGTAATTATTTAGGTCTTATTTTCACACCCTGTGTCGCCGTACGCCAACGACCCAACATGCTCCGTTGCTGGAAACCTGTCAGCGTGTGCTCCGGAGATAAACATCACAACTCCCGTCTGTCCATAAGCATCTGCTTCACATAGGTTCGCGGGAGTTGGGGAGGGTTTTCTCCTGGCTGTTTCTCAGGTTCACAGTATAGCCCCCCCCCCCATCCCTCCTCCCCAGTGTTAGCCCAGCCTGAGCGGGTAATTATCTGCTTAGTCCACGTGTCAGCTGTCTGGCACAGCCTGAGTGAACAGAGACAGCCCTGTTATCCGTGCACGCCGTACACTCTCCCCTTCATCAATTCACTGCCTGTCTCCCTTTTTTTTTCCAATGTTTTGGTTCCTCGCAAAAATTAATTAATGACAGGATTTTTGCTTGCGTCAATTTCTGCAGGAATGTTTAGCGGTTGGGGGGTGGGTGATGTATGTGCTTTTGGAATTCTATTTATTTATGCATCCGATTTTCCTGGTCGTAATTATTTTTGCGTTGCCCAAATTCACTTAAACGAACCTTTAAAGACAGCAGCCAGCACCGATGCGTCTCTAATCATGTTAGGCCAGGGCATTTATCTCCATTTATTCTCCACAGCAAAAGTGCTACTGGTTTACGTCGTGACATTTAAGGTAATGCTAAGCATGATGTATTTTAGAACTGGGAATTTAAGCAGCAGTTC
This sequence comes from Stomatorhinus walkeri, assembly GCA_026784285.1. Classification (NCBI taxonomy): domain Eukaryota; kingdom Metazoa; phylum Chordata; class Actinopteri; order Osteoglossiformes; family Mormyridae; genus Stomatorhinus; species Stomatorhinus walkeri. The sequence continues at coordinate 14,304,230 of JAODUD010000134.1, forward strand.
AGTATTTCAGGCACTGAAGAGAGACATTGCCATTGTTGCTTTGTTTTTACTTTCTTAATAATTCCTAACATCAAACACCTATATATGTATGTTGCCATTGACCTCAGTGTTTCTACCAGTCTGATGCTGGATTCATAACCCATCATCCCCATTGTTACTCGCAATGAGGATCACCTTGGGAACATCTGGGAAGTGCAGGTCAGCTTCGTATTCAGCGTATGTAGTGTTCTCAATGTGAGCGATCAGGAGAGCTTCTTCACTGAGGTGAAACATCTCATCTACCATTAAGAAGAACCCTAAGGGTAAAGCAATGATGTGCACTGGACTGCCTCTGGTCCACAGATCTCCATCTTGGAGTCTCCAGTGGGCTTCACCTGACCGTCAGGTATAGGATTTAACCTGGGTGAAGAGCTGTACTAGTGACAATAATCACAAATTAAGATATAAGTGTAAAACACGGATTTGAACATCAGTGACTTTGACTCTCTGAACCAAAGTTATAAATATTTATCCAACTATGTTGGCCTGTATAGATTAGATGATAATATTGAACTTCATTGATTCCTGGTGGGTAACATTTTCTGCCGCACAACATAACAAAAAAAACAATCCCAGGACAACAGTCCACTCCCGTCTCCCCCCAAGAAGGAATAAGTTATGAGAACAGTTAAATAATAAGGTAGTGCACCTTATCTGCCCTGCTAACGGCGCAGAAATACCCTTGTGACGCTACTCACCCCGGCCGCTCTGCTTGATGCTGTCCAGGAGGTTCTTATACTCAATGTGTTCCTGTTCATTGAACACCAGGTTGTCAGCTGTGATGTTGTCCACCAGCAGCTCCTTGTAGATGCCCTCCTCGGCGAAGTAGCAGGGTCGGTCGTCCAAGTTGTTGTCATGGAACATGAGTAAGGCGTTTCTGAGCCAGCCGAAGTGGTGGTGCATGTGCAGGGCGAACTCGCCGAGCTTTCGGTGCGTGGGGCCCGTGTTGGTGATGGATGGGTACATCTTGAAGTCGAAGCCCACGGCGGGGGCCCCTGCTGTCACCATGGGCAGGCCCCAGTGCGACGTGAAATAGCCCACCGGCGACGAGGTGTAGTCACAGCCCGGTCCGATGAAAGCCCAGGGATTGTGGGTAAACTTGAGGTCGACCGCCAGCAGCGGGGCGATGGACTCGGAGCAGATGCCCTCGTCGTTCTCGCTGTTCTCGAACACGTACCGCACCCGGTAGCCCGGCAACAGAGACTGGTCTCGGTTGATGCGGTCAATGGCGCGCTCCAGCGCCGGGCCCACACGGGGCCACGCCCATGGGTACGACGTGTTGTTGCGTGGCAGGATCACGGCCAGCACCACATCTTGGGCTGCTCCGTCCTGCTGGTGAGGGCTTCCCATCTTGGCTGCGTCACCTCCCCAGCCCAGCAGGAGAAACAGCAGCAGCAGCTCCTCTCCAGCCATCCCGCTCTCCTACGGAGCCCCAGGTGTTGGGTGACTGTGTGGGAGCTGAAGTAAAGAAAACTCACTGACACACTCGAACCCGATGAAGCAACACAAGTCTAATTTCTGGAAACCATTCATCCCCATGAAACCCGCTAATAGGTCTCTATACCTCCTTGTGGTTCAAATTAATTAATTTTCTTGGATCCCTGAGATGACCTCATACATTTACCTTATGACGTGTATTACTAAAACTAAAATTTAATCCCATAGAAACTTTCATTGTTTTATATATAGCCTACCAAACGTAACATATTTCTCATATTAGGCACTGACAAATAAAAAACGACTGACGTAGAGCTATAGTTAACGAACACCTGTAAACTGTATTATTATTTTCCTCCAGTAGGCCTACAATTATTGCATTTAATTTTCTATGCACGAAAAGGAAAATAAAGATCAAAACTAAATAAAACACATTTGAACATATTGCCAAATTACATACGTCAATTAAAAATACCCAGAGAAAGTGTAAGTGCTAATGACATTACCATATCCCTCTTCTAATATTTATTAGTATGATGCGTTTACATGTCAAGTGATCACTAAAAAATTGAATTAAAATTACCGCGGAGACTACAGCAGATTACAACAACCGTGCAGTGTTAATTTCAAAAGTAGACTACCGTTAATAAATATGAACGACTCGACTTTTTCTCAAAATAAAAACTCCACTAGTCTATAAAAATCGGCAATTTTTAAAATCAGAACAATATTATTTTCCGCATATTTCCGCTATTTCTTAAATCCTCCGTTCTTCAAAATAAAAACAGTTGATCAATAAAACTTGGGAAAGATAACAACGCCGGTACGCGCCGCACTGTCAGATTCCCCTCATCAACACGCAGGAACGGGCTGAAAAGACACACATGCCTCTGTTAACGTCAATGGTCGTCGTGTCAAACTAGATCGCCGTCGATTTATAAAATCAGATTACCTCAAACGAAGCAGTTAGTCACATCCATGTCTGCCAACGGTTTCGCTGGAAATCCAGGAGTCGTTGATTAATACGCGTCCGCCAAGGAGGGTGGCTGCAGGCGGCTGTGAGGAACAGAGGAAGCGGCAGGAGAGCAGCCGGGCGCCTGTAACGAAACGCCGATCGCGCAGGAGCTTCAGCTCATGTTCAGTGGAGAACTGGATCCCAGCCGCGATCCTCACCGCGATCGCATCGGAAGAGGCGCCGCCGCGCCAGTGTGTGAGCGTGCTGATCACTGCACGTCAAGAACGCGAAACAACGGAGTGAATTTGTTATAGACGGGATGAGTGTCAAAAACTTCAAAGCTAAACAGTAAAATAGCCACACCTCTTAAATGGATAGAAAAAAACAATATTTTCCTTGTTTTTTCACAATTTTTTCTCTTCAGTCTTCTACTTAAAACCACGGAACTAAATCACGATTCTGATACAGCATGGAGATATATCCATTTGAAATCAAATTTCAATATAGATCAGTCTTTCCATGTATTGAAAAATAATAAAACAAGATTTAATCTGATCTGCCCCTTATAGGGTCCTAAGGGGCAGCTGGACAGGCTCTTACAGAAAAGAAGCAAAAACCAAACTGGCTGGTGGAAAGCAAGGCGGTGCACCAAGTGTTGGATGATCTAGCACCGTGAGCCCAAAGTTAGGGTTCTTGAAGATGTGTCATTGCCTGGTGGAGAGCTCTCCCTTGTCACCCCGCCTGTCCTGTGAGTTTTGCTCACCGCTGTCTGACCGCTGTAACAGGCAGAGCAGCCTGATGAGTAAGTGACTGAAGACGTAGCGCTCTGAGATACCCAGTGTGTTGTGTGTGGGTGTGTGTGTGTGTGTGGGGGGGGGGGGGGGGT
>JAODUD010000134.1:14319228-14329264 GCA_026784285.1 Stomatorhinus walkeri
GGGGGGGGTAATTACAGTGACAACCGGTTACTGAGGAGGTGGGCCTGAGATGCAGCTGACCTGTAAGCCACGTTGAGGGGCAGGGGCTGTCTGGAGGGGTTGTTCATCACTGCAGAATGACCCTGAGGGGGGAGAGAGACCGGGCGATCTATTAGACAAACACTCGGTGCCTTTTATAGATTCAATGGTGCTACAGATTTCCAGGCTTGGTATAATTAACGGTGCTCATCAGTTAAGTACTTCAGACCAAATGAATCGTGATTAAGCACCATCTGGCCCAATTGCATTGGCCTAGAGAGAGCAACACATGGCACTCTCACACATGCTGTTACGTCTCTGTGCCTCTGATCGCGGGTTCGAGCCCTGGCCTGGGCAGAACGGTCCCATCTCTACTGGGCCCTTGAGCAAGGCCCTTAAACCCCCCCCACAATGCTCCAGGGGGTGCCGAATGTGCTCAGAACCCAAGCTTTGCTCTCAGCTGTATGTGTGTGTTTCAGAAGAGAGCATGATGGGATATATGCAAAGAAGCATTTTAATGTTTTTTTTTTTTTTTACAACAGACTCACCAGCAGGTCCAGGATCCATGGAGTCAGGGGCTCGAAACCAGGGAATCGCACCCTCAGATCCTTTAGCAGACGGATTAAGACCTTTACCCTAATAGAAAGAATGAGAAGCACAGTTAAATCTATGCTAAAGAGCTAGTTAAACGGCATTGCTTCCCTCCATCACTGTTACCATATTTCACTGCACAGTGATGCAGTTCCACTGCTCATTTCCAGACTGAAACTATTCCTTAGGTCTCCTTCAAAAAGACGAAGGCTTACGTGGAGTGGGAGGCGTTCTCCTCGAACCAGCGAGCGTGGCGGATGGCGGCCAGGGCACTCTGCAGCACCTTGATGTCCACTGTCGGGAAAAGGGACACGCTCACTGCACCGTCACACCCCCGAATCCACACGGGTCGGCACAGCGAGAGCGTCAGCGTGTGCCAACCAGCGGCAAGGCCCCGCCGCGCAGACGCCCTGAGGGAGACACCCCCCTACGTACGGTGCAGCTCGGGGTCCAGCTTGCGTAGGTTAGGCGGCACGGTGGTAATGAGGATTTTCACCGTGGCGTCGGCAGAGCTTATCTCGAAGCCCGTCTCATTGGTCAGCATGGACAGCACTGGGTACACAGATGAGAACCTCACTTTACCACACTTGTCCGCCACCTCGTCTCTCTGACACACTAAATCCCAACAGTACTGCACAACACTTTCAGGTACGCAAAGAAAGTGACATTTAAAAGACCTTTATGTTGGTATCAGAGTAGGTCTGCTAAAGTGTGTTAGCCTACCCACTTCAAAAATACTCCTAAAGTCATCCCCATATTTGCAGCAACCATCCAGTACACCAGAGTATTTTTCCACAGGCACATTAGCACATAGCACTTGGTTAGTACATATAACATTGAGTTAAGCAGCTGGTAGTGAGACTTAAAGACTTTTTTAACCTTCAGATAATTCATGTATATTGACGCAGTATTTCCCTGCATTTCCACCAATCAGAAGTTGGTGATGCGACCAGCTGAGTCTGGTCATGCTTTTGGCCCATGAAGAAATCAGGAGCATATCAGCTCAGGTAGAGCTTGGGTACGGAGCAGGAGCATATCAGCTCAGGTAGAGCTTGGGTACGGAGCAGGAGCATATCAGCTCAGGTAGAGCTTGGGTACGGAGCAGGAGCATATGAGCTCAGGTAGAGCTTGGGTACGGAGCAGGAGCATATCAGCTCAGTTAGAGCTTGGGTACGGCTCACACGCTTTACCACGGAAAACTGCCAGTTACTGGTATCGCTCGGCTACAGCTTGGTTCTTGGTGGGAGTTGCCAAACTCCAAAGTAACGAGCTGTGTGACGACAGACATCAACCTTCTACCCATCGATGGAGAGCAGTAGGGATGCTACAAACCTTCTGAGGGGTCCTGGGTTCGAAGGGTCTCGACAACTTTGTTTCCCAGAGCAGCAACAGCCTCCACTTAGATGGGAAAAAAAATCAACATAGTAAATACCGGTTATTTACGCCTCACGATTGCCCTAATTCACATATAACATCACCAGACCGATGGCAGTAAATATTATGAACAGATGGGACTGTATTCCCTGCTAGGCAAAAGAAAATGAGTCAAACACGATTTATCACATGTTTTAGGATTACTTTTCTTATTTAGCAAATACAGGTGAAATAAGTAATAATGTTTTTGCAATACAGTATGCATTGTCTAGCCAGCGTACAGTTTAGAAGGGGGATGGCTTTTCCCTTGTATTTGTCAAACTGTTGGGCAAACTGTCTTACAGCCTTTCACACTGTACTGCATATGAGCTGTTCCATTCATCTCTGATTGAAGCCTGAGGATATCCAGGTTCCACTGTCTACAATTCAGAGAACCGGTCATACATTTCAAGTGACAGGATCTGTGGCACAGAAAGCAGGTTCAGGAAAACTGAACCTGACAAGCTGAGATGACAGAGGGCTGAAAATGACTATTCTGAAAAATCATAAGAAGCTTCTCACAAAATTAGCACAGGAATTCAGAAATGTGCAACATGAAGCTGGTCCACGAAGCCAATTACAAGACGGCTCAAGGAAGCCATTGCTTTCCACAAAGAATGTTGCAGACAGACTCAAATTTTTGGCACTTTACGATCACCATGATTCGCAGTGGTTTTAGCGTGTTCTCTGGAGTGACGAGTCACGTTCTGAACTGTGTACCAATGCTCCCAAACACGGTCTTGGTAGATCAGGAGAGAAATTCAAACCAGAATGGATGTCGAACTTTGAAACATAGTGGAGGTGGGATAAAGGTATGGGTATGTGAAAGTCCATTAATGCAACGGAGTACCAAAAGATATTACAGAAAGGGTTGCTTCCAAGCTTAAACACATTGTGTAGTGGAAATGACAGACAAGGTGCCTTTTTCCAACAAGATATTGCACCAGCACACACAACAAAAACAACAAAGTCATGGTTGGAGTGCCATTCACTGACAGTGATGTTTTGGCCTGATCAGTCATCTTAACCCCATAGAGAATATATGGGTGCATATCAAGGCCAAACTTGGCAGAAAATTCAGGAGCAATGACCAGCTGTGGGAAGCAGTCAAACCAGAATGGAACAATATTGCTACAGCACACTGCAAAAGGCTGTCAGACAGAGAGTTTTCAGAAAAGAAAAACAAGGGAACAGCCATTCCATACTAAAATACTAAAACTTAACATTCACCGTTTATAAACAGTTAGCCAAGAACCACGTTATCCATATGTTATCATTAAGGCGCAATGGCTAATAATAAAACAATATAGTTAATGTGGGAACAGTGCAAAAATGTAAAACAAAAATGTGTCCTGTAAAATTCCGTAGAATGTGGTAAATGCCCAGTCATACCGTCGTATACCGTGAAACCGATATAACTTTGAAAAATACCGTGATATAAATTTCTGGTCATATTGCCCAGCTCTACTAGATGTATACAATATTGTGTTACGTGGTTGCATTTGTATTTGTTCAAATAAAAAAAGTACGTATAGAAACAGTGTTAAGCTGTTTGCCTCATTTTCTTGCCCAGCAGTGTAAACAGCTATAAAACATCAACTTACACGTTGGCAATATTTTGAGGATGACGACCAGGTCGGCCACGTTATGTCCCGTTGTCATGGTGCCTTTCTTGTAAGAGCCGACCTGACGCACTTCTTCTATTTGCTGGGAGAGAGAGAGAGAGAACCGGGACCGATGAGATGGACAGTGCTGTCGGCCGATGCTTAAAAGCGGTAATAAAGAGAACGCTTAGAGATGCAGCTTTTGAAAACACCACTCAATTTGCTGCCAGCGACCTGAGGACGGCAAAGAGGCACGCACCACTTCGAAGTTTCCTGGGGCCACGATGAGATTGTCGATGACATTGTTGATCTTGGTTACCAGAGACAAGATGGAGGACTGGCACGGAAGAGGACAGCTGTATTATAAACCTTTTTAAATACAGAATCTAACAAAACTTATATATGTACACATATAGTAAACTGGCATACTAATAGTACCTCGGGCAGTCGTACTGAGGATAGCAGAAAAGCCAGCAAATAAGGTCTGGGACTGTGGTACCTGCTCAGCAGGGGTGGGGCTCAGATCCTGGTTTCTCTTCAGCAAACATTCACTGAAGGCAGTTTCATCCGGTGCGGGTTTCACGCGGGGAAAGGCCATTTCACACTGTAGAAATGCACAGGTCGGCCAGTGTCTCAAAAGGTAATTCACTCGAATGCTGAAACAAAGGCCAGCATCGCCTTTGCTTTCCATAATGTAATGGCCATCACATTCACACGCAGATGGCCCTTGGTTTGAACGAGAGTGGAATTACAATTGTGTTTTACCTCTTTACAAAGCTGAAAGGTCAGGAAAGCACTTATGCAGTCGCTTGGTGAGAACGGAGAGGCTCAGAATGAGCTTGCACTCTCAAAACCACTATGACAATCAATTTAACACTAGCTCCTTACATATGCACCACATGCTTTATTTTAACTATGTTGCACATCTCTGGTATTTCAGTTTTTCCTGTTCCTTATTTATTATATTGTTACATTTTCAGTTTTATCCTGAAAAAAACTGTCAGTTTTTACTTCACAGAGAATCCTGAAACTTTAAAGCTGCGATATCATTAACCCGAATCTCATTTATTCCTGTTAGTGTTTCTGTTGTGGCAGAGTTGACCACATTTTATTTCTCTGCAAGAAACAGTGAGATTGTGTATCTGGTATATGACAAATAAAAATCCTTGAATTGCTTTAATCCATTAGGTTTCTGGAGGTGCTGCTCCAGCCCCATTTTCCACTTGAAACCAGAGGTGGAGATTCCAGGTCCAGAGAGTACAAATCCAGAGCAAGTTTTTGTTTCAACCAACCAGTTGAGAATAAAGAGTCACAGTCACAGAGTACTCAACTGGTTGGTTGAAACAAAATTTTGGTCTGGATTTGTACTCTCTGCTAGAAACCATACATGCCAGATGGAAAATTATTACCCTCCTTCTTCACTGGATCCCACATACTGGCAGGAGTACCGTAACACTCACCCAGCCTTGAACTAGAAAAGCAATGGGCATCTGGCATCCATTCTACCGCTGACAGAGAGGTACATCTACCAGATCATGTAGTTTTACTTCACAAGGAACACTGAAACTTCAGAGCTGCCATGTCCTCAACATGCGTGTGAATGTGATGGCCATTACATTATGGAAAGAACATTTCTGAGACTCAAGCAGGCTAGCAGCGTAGTCAAGGCACTGACAGTGTAACTAAGAAAACACATTACGATGATGTTTGGTGGGATAGCGTATATCAGCACCGTATTTAGATAATGTGCGCAAGAAAAATTATTTTAATAAATACATATCACTATAAATAGTATACAAGATTAATTACCTAATTATTCAAACGCAATCAGTACACTGCGATGCAAGACAAACACACACACCATAATTGGTTGTGCAAGTATGGGTCTAAATAATGTACCAGGATTGTAATAAAATCAGACGCATTTGGAAATTTGTTCACGAGGACTCACCACATAGAAGTCAAATGGAATGTGCGGGACAAACGGGCGATACCTGCGAAAAAAGGGAGTAAGTGAACAATCAAAACTGTGCCATCTAGAAACAGACAAACTTCAACACCCAAGAAAACTATTTTTTTGCCAATAAAGTGTTTCTAAACTAATTGATCAAAGCTATACAAAAATGTACACAGAAACCTCAATTAGCACAAGACAGACTGAATACTGACACTGACTGCTGGGTGCTGTTACAGTTTGTTTATGCTACACTGTGTTACATTGTTTTATCTTGTAAATCATCGTAAAGATATTATTCTTGCACCTCGTTGCTGTATTCCGTCCTTATTGTTGCATCACATGTGTATTGACAGATTATCTTTCTCTGCACTCAGTCAAACTACAACCTCACTTACCCCTGAGCGAGACCTCCTCGGGACCCGAACCGGCCACCCCGGCCCCGGCCCCGATCGCCTCTAGGAGAAAAAAATAACAATATTGAATTTCAGCGCAGGAAGACTGATAACTGCGTGCGATTGGAGTCTCAACAGAAACCCCATCACAAGTCAAACAGGAAAGCAGGAGCACCGCAAAGCAGCTGCTTTACGCAACCGACAGCGGACAACCGGACCACCGGACCACAGTTCATTGATACTCTAAATACCACCGTAATAAAACTGTCGGTTAAATGTAGGAATTATAAATGGAGCATTGCTAATTGCTTTTCAAACATAACGAGGATATGAAAACATAATTTGAGGATGATATTACTAAAATTGCATAGCTACAGAAATTTCATTACAGCTACAACGAATATACAGCTTCATAATTATGGCGAGCAATAGATGTCCATTTCATAAACAGTACCACATGCATGGGCTGGACGCTTTGTTAAGCCACATACAGCGAACGGCAGCATAGGCCGCACACATTGCAATTCAATAAAACGTCCGGATTTTAAGAAATTAGCTGCCTCGTGTCAATATTTTCACTAAATATAATACAAGTGGTTGTCACTAAACGATAGATTAACGAAATCCCCCGTCCTGAATTCCAAAACCCGCGACCGTGGCTGGAAGCAGCGAGGCAGCCTTACGCTTAAATGCCGCCCGGCATCATATAAATCAGGGCAGAATTCACTCGAGATCCCAGGCTGAAGGCCTAGGACGAATGAATAAGCCTGACATCTTCTGTTTACGTTTGTAATTTCAATTGCTTGCATTCCTAATGTACATTGGATACTTCAAAGTTACCTCATAGCGTACGACGTTTTGAAAATTTAGGAAAACCTAAAAAAGGAGAAATGTGTTATTTTCCCTGTTTAATCCTTTTCGGTCCCCCCGTTGCATTAGTGTCCGTTGCCAACCACTGAGCCTCTCGGCTAGGTGTCAGAAAACCAATGAGAAACGAAGAAGGCGCCGGTATGGATTTGTGATTGGTTGTCTGTTCTGAAGGCGGGGCAATGAAAGCAAGAGCCAAATCGGAATGAATGAACTACAGATAAAAAATATTGTACCCCCTACATGGCACTTTACCAGCAACTTACGATGTACATAAAGCGTAAAATATTGTAATATTGGGTCGTAGCGCCGGAACCTCCACGCAACAATATGTAAATGTAATTGAAACCATATCTTAAACATACAACAGTAAGACTGTAATATAGGAGTAAACAGTACATTGTTACTACGTGAAAGCTATGTCTAATTTACAAAAAACACATTGGTAATTGTAAAGTACAGTGAATGTCTTTACTACACATGACAGAACATAGTGTATATATCAATCGATCCGTTTATCTGTGGAAGAAAATTATAAATCAATCCCTCTAATAACTCTAGTTAAGCCACTTAGAATAAAACTCCGGACCTCTCAGTTGGTGAGCAAAATTATCTCCTTTATTCAGGCAATCCACCAAAGCACTCCAGTCACACTCTGGTACCAGGAACCCTGACACAAAGAGCAACCAGTTGATAAACCATAACACCCAATTCCCTATAAGGACATCTAAGTCCTGATTGGTTGCAAAAATACCAACAAACCAAGATCAAACATACAACAAACACAATTTTCCTGCTCTATTGGTTCACCTTGGCTGCAGGGTACATCGACCCATTTTGTAAAATTTCCCAAAACAGGTCTCGATCGCTAGACTTCTATTTGAGATATGGCTATGAATATTGATTTACTATAAATACATGGCTAACATGATTAACGTGATAAATACTTGTACATTTGTACTACCGCTTGTTGTATTACATTTGTAATACAACATGTTGTGTACGACCTATTGCAACTACTTTATAACTACATCTCTCTGCACCAGTTGGGGCAGTTTCGAATCCCTTCCTGCTGGTGGTTCCCAAGGTATTCAAGGCCTACAAGACTGACCACATCTGGGCTACCATGAGACAAGGACACACAGTATTCAAAACAATCTCTTCTCGCCTAAGGCCTAAGACATAACAGACCCAATATCCTCCCCTCCCGGGCCTACCGATGTCCAATTTTCTTCCCACATTGGAGATACTTCCCTGTGGTGTGCTATGTCCTCCACCAGCAGGGACATATCGCCAGCCAGTGTCCCAACCAGGGTGAAGAAAGCCCTGGATGGCCCACTGCGGGAGAGAGGTGGTGAAGAGGGTCAGTTCATCGCCTAAACTTGGCCCCTGGCAGGTGACCCATTGCTTAAACAGAGAGTGGAGGGGAAGGAAATCCCTTTGATTGTGGACATGGGAGCTAGAAGGTCAACAATCAGAGAAGGAGAGGTGTTGGGAGTCCCCAACACTGGCAGAACTGTAAAACTAATTGGTGGCTGGGGAATCCCCAAATTCTTAGAGAAAACAGAACCTTTGTTAGTCGAGCGAAGCCAAGGGGCCACTGTGTGCCAGCACCAGTTCCTAATTTCACCCCATTGCCCTGTCAACCTGCTGGGAAGGGACTTCATGGGGAAATTTGGAGATCAAAGTGGAAGTGGAGGAAGAAGTTTTCACGGTGACCTTGAAGGCTTTGTGACTGTGGTGCTTATTGGAGGAAGAAAACCTTGAGGCTTGGTGGCTATCGGACGACATGATCCTGAGAGACTGTGTCTGAAGGAGGGGAACAAGCTGAAAGGTTGCATTGCACAGGGGCTGAGTGGATAAAGGAGTTTGAGGGAGAGGGAAAACTGGTAGAGATTGTTGTGCTTGATTAGTTCTATGTGGCAGAAGACAGATCTGCTGTGTCTGTCAGTTTGTCAGCTGACCAGGAGGAGTGGAATGTGGGAGGTTCAGTCCCTTGTGTCGTATGGGAAAAATGGGACATTAGAGTGGAAGGATTTAGGGCCTTGGGTGGCGGAGAGTGAGAAATGGAGTGCGTGGGTGGATGAGTGGAGATGGACAGGTGCAGAAGTACAAAATAGACCAGTGTGTAGAGGTAAAGAGAAAGGTGGATGCAGGAGAAGGGAAGGAGAAAGGTGATGCACCACTGTCAGAACCCTTTTGGTCACCAACAGCTCACCAATGACTTTACTTCCTCAGGTGTCTGAGAAGGTCCTGGAAGTCCACCACAGTGCTCACCACCTTCTACAGACGTGCTGTGGAGTCCATCCTCACAGGCTATATCTTGGTACAGCAGCTGCTCCGTTCAAAACAAGAAAGCACAAAGAGTGATGGAAACGGTTCGTAAGATCATCGGCAAACAACTCCCAGTAATCCAGGACATTTACATAAAGCGATGTCTTAGGAAGACATAGCTCATCATGAAGGACTCCAGCCATCCTGCACTGCCACTATTCTCTTTTCTGCCCTCTGGCAAGAGATTTCGGACAATCCGCACACGCACTCTCAGATTCAGGAACAGTTTTTACCCCAGTGCTGTCAGACTTCTCGACACACCAACATAACATGCAGATTACATGTTTACAATGTGCAATATCATATATTTATATAAATAAATGTAAAAAACGCAATATACTGTGAGATGTACATCCTGTGTTTAATACATGCAGTACTACTAATACAATACAGAAATTTAAAACTGTCAACACTAACTTTCCACTTGCGCTTTAAACTTTCTGGTCACTCTGTTAATAGCGTAGGTTAAGAGTAGATAGAACTTATATTTAGAATTTTGTGTTTATTGCAATTTTGCAGTTTTTAATTACCTATCCTGCTAAGAGGTATTAATAAGAATTAATGTACATTGTACTTGTACACATGACAACAAACTTTGAAGTGAGCTGAAGAGAGGTTAGGAGAAGCACCAGATTGCTTGTCTCTTTCAAAGGAAAAGCTGATTGATATTGCTACCCGTCTTATCTTGTTCCTACTATACAGCTGGACCCTAAAGCACTGATGTCTTTGGCACTGTGTGCACATTGTGGTTTATCTACTGGCTGCTTTGTGTCAGGGTTCCTGGTACCAGAGTGTGACTGAAGCACTTTGCTGGATTGTTTGAATAAAGGAGATAACTTTGCTCACCAACTGAGAGGTTC
>JAODUD010000134.1:14336833-14346872 GCA_026784285.1 Stomatorhinus walkeri
GTGTGCAGGTTTGACCTAGACTGCTCAGGGTGTGCAGGTTTGATCTAGACTGGGGGCTGATGAAGGTGGGATGGGAATAGAGCCAACATGAGACGTGACCCAAAGCATAAAATCCAGAAGCAGGGTTAGCCAAAACAACAGAGTAAAACAAACACAGGACTGGTGTTTTGGGGGCGACCAGGAAATCAAACGTACGTGTGGAGATTACAGGTTTTGGGACAGGAATCAGCCTGCGGTTTCAGGTTACTAGAGGCAGAACAAGCAGAACACACAAACGTATATGTATTGTGTGACACGAGGGGCAGGTGGAGCTGATCAGCTTGTATGAACCCAGTTACCTAAATCTCCTTTGAGGCCCATGGTGGGCACTTCCCATCCCAGGAGGCTGTGGTTTTGTAATTTTTTTAAGAAAAGGGAGACAAAAATAAGCCTATAATTAAGTATTTATTTTACGGGCTTAAGACTGCTTTCTTAGGTGGATATTTGACCTCGGCCCTTTGAAAGAATTAGGAACCAGGCCTGACAATTGGAGACAGTTAATCCTTTTTAAATGTGCCCCATGAATGCGCTTAGAATATCTTTAATAATGTCTACATTAAATATGACTGGAATATGTGTTAAGCAAATTTCAGGCAGCAAACTGTGTTGTTAATTAGTCCCAGTATGGTTGCTATATTTCAGGTAAGAACCAATCAAAATGCCTGTTTGAAACCAAAGGAATGTGTCCTCTGTCATAGACTGCCAGGCAAAAAGGCAGAATCCCATCGACAGAGCATCATTATACTCATACTCCAAACATTAAGTAAATTGGATAAGCTAAGCACTGAAAACCTCTCTTTCCACATCACACACCTTTTAACAGCTATGCCTGTGTGTCAGTTTGTCAATGATCAAAATTAAAGATAATTAGAAATGATACAAACTAAGCTTGTGACACAATATCATATCTTAATCAGACATTGGCAAATTGCCATTTGGCACAGACAAAAAATAGGGTATTCAAATTATTCAAGTTATTGCATGAGCAGTAGAAAATCTGATCAAAAAAATGTAATGTAATACACCACCCATGGCTGGGAGAAAATGCTTTTTGCCATCAGCAAGTATAATTAATGATCAGCTTAATGAACTTAATGAGCAAGGTTTTATAGTGAATTTTATATGCATTCCAATTCCCTCTCTAGTAAAGCAATGTTTCTGACAGAGGCTGTGATGTTGTCAAGGAAACTGCACATAGAAAGACAATGCTGGAGACATTCACTCCTCAAACACTGCACCGAGTCAGGATCATACTGATAAAATGCACACTGCTAAGAAAGGGACCATCTTGATCTTTTATTTTGAATATTGAGTCTTGACAACAATATTGATAATGATGCCTTCTACACTGGTGCATTCCTACAGGTGTACCAAATCAGCCACGATTGGGCGGGACTCCACCTTCATTAATAAGCTTTGTAAACACATTGTACATGACATAGAGTCAGAGGCACCGCTAAAGATTTTTGGGCCAATGAATGCGTATTAAATTAGGGCCTCGACCCAGACCAATTCAATTATGATTGAAAATTTCTGGGGGCCCTTTTACTCAGGGACCCTTGGAATCGTCCTAACTCCACCACCCACTTTATGGCTCCCTTGCATACAGTGGATGGATCCAATGTAACAGAAGAGATATGAATTTTAAACTCACATATTTAACTCACATATTGACTTCATGCAACCTTGCACTAATGTTCTTCAGTAAACATGGATAAAAATTACAGTGGTACCCATGTATGAGTTTCCAATGCAGAGTTAAATATGGTAATATTATGATCCAACAGAAAATATTCAAACAAGTATACTGTATACAATATCATAGACATAGATTCATAATTCACAAGGACTGCAATTTCTATATTTGGCCACATGGGGGGGGGCATTCCTCTTTTGATTAAAACCATGAACAGGCCTGACTTGGTCTGGTTTGAGGATTCTTTTTGCTTTTGTATATGCTAACATTACTTATACAAAATATATTATATGCAGAAATATCTATGCTTATCTAAAGAGTTTTATAAAGTACAAATGTACAAACTCCTCTGTGTCAAAGTGGCTGTTCTGCTCAAGTCATTTTGGCACAATTTTGTTCCATATGGAAATATTTGGTGCAATATATGAGCATATATCTTTTATTACTGAAGATGGAAATGTGCTTGTATATTGTGGCATTGCAGCACATTCTAGAGAGTGAGTGAAGTCTAGATATTTTGAGATGGAAGATAACTGTTGTTAGACGTAAAAGCAAATGCCACATTAAACTCAATAAGAAAATATGAGGCCACCTAAATGCTTCATTGAATTTATTTTATTTGCTGAGATCATAAAGAGTCTCATGAGATGATTGCATCAGTTCATTCTGTAGTAGATGGATTTGGTATTTGGTTATATACTTGTGTGTGCATATATATACACATATATGTGTGTGTGTAGCTGTAAAGACCTTTGTATATGATGATATGTATTGTAGATTTCATTTTTTTGTACAGTAGCTGTTGAGGTCTAAGACAGCAGAGTTACTCCTAGGCATATCTTTTAAGCATTGCGTTTTGGCACTCTCTGCCTGCATTGACAAGAATCTTCTGTGTAACCACACTCTCCTGTGGGATTAGGCTTAAGTAAGATGTAGAAGGCTGATGGGAGTCAGGATCAAGTGTTGAGACTGGTTCCTAAAGCTTGATAAATCTTAGCAGTTCACTGCTTGATGTTAATCAGGGCAAATGGTATTCTGCTCGAATTAGATTTTCGTGCCGATTAGGCAGAGGATGACTTTGGTTGATGAAGTTTGTGGTATGTCTTGGAATTGTGTTTTGATTGTGTGATAGCAGTAAACACTAGCAAGATTGATACAAGTTATTCTCTGGTAGTCAAGGATATGACATTTATGTACTTAGGAACCAGCTCTGAATCTGTGAACTCAGTTGTTTTCCTCTCTACCTGTGGCTCCCATTATTACCAAAGCCTCACTTGAAACAGGATCTACTGCTAATTTTGCCAGTTTTCCATTCAGGATTATCTGAATTTCATATTTTAAAACGTGCAATACTGCATATTTCTAATTTCTACTGATAGTAGCAGCTGTATAGATTCAAATGGTTTCATCGAAGGTAATGACTTAAGTGATTTAAAAAGATAAACACAGTTTTCTTAAGACTCCCCAAAACAACATTTATGTGCACTACTCGTATTCCAAATCATTTTTAAATATCAGCTACTTTAACTTGACCTAATTCCAAATACACGTATATTATTGCCGGAAAGCCGGTAAATTTTATTCTGCCGTGACATATGTAGAGAGGAAATGGTTAAATTGAGGGGAATAGAAGGAACCCCCAGCCTGAGCTGTCGTCACTTTTTTTCGGTCAACAGTGGAACAAGAGTAGGACAGACTGGGGTGGGGGGGGGGAGAAAATAGGGGGCGGAGTAATCTTGGCGGCGCCACCTTGAAAAAACAGCCGCGCCGACCTGTCAATCTCCATGCGACCCAGACAGACCTCAGCCCCGCGGCTAGCGCTGAGAGCCGCGTCATTGTTGGCTGGCGTCCGCTGTTCCCGATGTCTCGAGCGTCGCCATTGGCCGGGCCGGGCGAGACGCTCGCGCTCACGTCTCCCCCGCCCCCCTCCTTTTTGTTATTGTAGTGAGCGAGAGTTGAGGCTTCGCGAGCGGCAGGATGTGCGCGCGGAGACGCAGAGGCTGATTGACTGATAGCGGCCGAGATAGACGGAGACAGACGGAGACGGACGGAGATAGACGGAGACGGACGGAGACAGACGCGCTCATTAGTCGCGGAAGAGCGGGAGGGAGACGGAGGACCAGGGGGAGAAAACCTTCGCAACTGTGATCCGTCCGCTGCGCTCGCCCTTAGTTGCTCGTTCTCCTGTTCACGTGTAAGTACACTTACTCATCTCTTTATTTTTTTTTCTCGTCCGGTTTTCCATTATGAAACCCGGACAGGCGGCTTCGGTGCGCCACGAATGAGGGATCCGTAGTTAAGGGGGGGGGGGTTCGCTAGCTCGACCGCTTCACTCATCAATCCGTCTGTCCATCACCGCCGGACCAGCGCCGCATATGTATGGTAATAACGAGCAATAATTCTCAAGTCTGATTGGCTTTGAGAAATATTTGGCAATAGATGCGTGGATTGCCAGATAGCACCTCCGATACCTAACTCAGACCTTCTTGAGAGCAGGGTGGTCGCGGCATAAATCCTTATTGCATGGAATCGGTCACCTACTGTATTTACATCCGATTTTGCCCGATTTCAGGTCACGACCATCGCCAGAACGCTCCTCTTGGATATCGCATGTGATATTAATATTAACGTTGTAATATTATTGTCTGTAACAGACGCCTCTACTTACACTTAAACCAAAGTTATAGCATCTATTTTATTGGCATCCAGTTAATTTCCATAATCACGCGTTCCGTTTAATAAACCATGCGTTTAAGTATTTGAGAATGCCCTAACCTTGGAATCATCGTGAATGGTATGTTTTTTTTTTCATATGAACGAGTTATAGATAAAATGTCAGCCATAGTAATACTGTACATTGAAATGTATCTTCATGGTGGTTCTAGATAATTGGCACCGTTTCGAAATCAGGAAGAGGCACAGGAAAAGAGAAACTATTTAAGTGTAAATGTTAAAGTACTGAATGTTGGTACAGGGTAAGTGTAAATTAAGGAAATTCAGGGGGTGTTTTTGCAATCCTCTGTTGGCAGCCAGTCTTTGAGTACAGGAATGTGAATTGTAAAAGCAGGCCCCCATTCTCAACTAGGGTTATGCTGGAAAGGTTGGTGTAGGCAGAAGGACAGACCTCAACTGAGGGTCTTGTTTTGACGCTGGTGTCCGACGCCAACCTCGTGCCGTCCTTACCTTCATACAGTTGCTAGCCACGTTGCCGTTTTTGTCTTGCAAGCCATCTTAAAATCATAAAAGTTCATAAAAATCCTGACAATAGGAGAGGTCTATCAAACCATTGCACTTATTGTCGTGTGACGTACGATAGCTATTCCAGACGGGCCCTTGAAACCTGAACGAATAGTTTCTCTATGACTTGCTGTCGTCGGTAACTTGAAACGACCCCAGTTATTTTTCTTTCACCAGGAGGCCTCATGCAGTTTTATCAGAGCAATTAACCCTGGCTTATTTATTTATTTTTTTGGGTTCTACCAAAACTTGCAACGGTGTTTCGGGGGAATAGTGAAACTGGCTGTCTGCACCTCTCGCGAGATGCAGGGCTGCGTTGACTGGACTTGTGTGTCTCCTTCCTCCATTAGCAGCTAGTATTGTCAACAAGCCCGAACTCCAGAACGACCTGACCTTCGTTACACGTAGAGCTTATTCTTCCACACTGTCTGCATCCTTCTCACTCTCGCTCTCTCTGTCTCCATACACAAACCGCCCCACCGAGGATTAACCCCTTCCCTGCTCTCCATCCAAGCCCTAGAATCCTTCTGCTTTCCTGCAACCTATCACATTTTTTCCTTCCTCCACCCCCGCCAGGAGGATGTCCACAAACCCCCCCAGCAGCAGCGACGCCTGCCTCAGCATCGTCCACAGCCTGATGTGCCACAGGCAGGGCGGCGAAAATGAAGGCTTCGCCAAGCGCGCCATCGAGAGCCTGGTCAAGAAGCTGAAGGAGAAGAAGGACGAGCTGGACTCCCTGATCACGGCCATCACCACCAACGGCGTGCACCCCAGCAAGTGCGTCACCATCCAGAGAACGCTGGACGGCCGGTTGCAGGTACAGCCTGGCGTGGACTGGAGCCCCGTGACGCTCACACGAACAAGCAATATGGTGACATCAGAAAACGCGGCTTTAACGATGCGCGTCTGATTCAGTCAGCCTTTAGTACGCCTCCGCTCTGCGAATGTGCGGAGGCTACAGTGTTGCATAGATTTCCTCCCACAGTCCAAAGACATCCGGTTAAATGAACTGGTGTATTCTTATAATGTGTGAATGTGTGGACCAGCGTAAATACACATGACTATATGTGTGTGTTTGTATAGGCTGTCGATATGTAGTATGAACTGCTATATATAGCATTCGGCTAAAACCCCTTGATATTAGTCATATAAGGAAGGAGGGGATTCTGAGAAGTTGGAAGTTGCTTGGCTGGTTTAAGGCCAGACAGACGGACAGAGTCAGTGGAGGGTCAAATGACAGCCAGGAACGGAGTCCAGCATGCCACCAGCACACGATCAGCCGTCAGGGCCGCGGGAGGGCCGGCGCAGAGCCCAACACTGCTCGCTGTTGGCCAAACTTTCTTGTGTGTGCAGCCCAACCCCCCCAGCTTAACGAGTAAGGAAACCCTGGTGGCAGTATTAATGGGGAAGCCCTTGCCTAGTGATCAAGGATTTGACCGCGTAAGGCTTGCTTCACAAACACAGGCATTAAGCGTGAGAGACTCGCCCCCCCCCCCACCCCCCATTAGCTGAATGATAAGAACAGACCGTGTTTAATAGACAGAGTAAGCCGACGTTGGACCCTTTCGGTGCCGCTCGGCCATGAGCATTCCGGGCCCCTCGGAGACTGGGCCAGTCGCTGTGCGGCTGGGGGAGAAAAATGAAAACCTTTGGGTGACATCTGGGCTGCCTGGGGGTGCTTGGGCCGTGTGAGGGAGTGAGGAGAGAAGAAGGAGAAGCAGGGACTTCCCTGCCCTCCCCCTCCCCGTAACAGAGAGAGAAACAGAGGGAGGGGTTGGTGGGGCAGCGATGGTTGTTTTGTCTGAGACACAGGAAAGGGGGCAGGGTTAAGTTAAGCCTGTCTGTTTCTTTGTGTGTGTGTCTCAGTGTGTTGGAGACCATGTGTATTACAGTGTTTCTGAGAGTTTCTGTGTGCGTATGTGTGTCTGTCTGTCAACACTTGTGTATTACAGGGCTTTGAGGAATTTCTGTGTCTGTCTGTCACTGCATGTTACAGCGCTTTGGGGAGATATTTTTCTGTCTGTCTGTGTGTGTGTCTATCAGTCTGTCAAAGTGCTTTGAGGAATTTTTGTGTCTGTCTCTCGCTTAGACTGTATTACAGCGCTTTGGGGAGTTTTTTTTGTCTGTGTGTGTGTGTGTGCGTGTGCGTGTGTGTGTTTGTCTATCAGTCTGTCATAAAGTGCTTTGAGGAATTTCTGCGTCTCTCTCTCTCTCGCTCTCAGACTGCATTATAGTGCTTTGGGAGTTTTTTCATCTCCATGTGTGTTTCTGTGAGGCTGTGTGTGTATTACAGTGTTTCTGGGACTTTCTGTGAGATTGTGCATTACAGTTAATACAGTTTTCCGAGTGTGTATTATATTTTTTATTTTTTGGGGGGGGGGGTGGAGACTGAATAAGGGGAAGTTTTCTTGGTTGTATTAATCACCAACAACCTCAAACACTAAAAAAAACATTAGATTAACTCCACATTAAATAACTACACAAACAAAAAATAATTAAAAAAAAAAAATACAAAACTCCTTTAGGCAACCAAAATGTTCCCACACCACTGACTTGAATATGCCTGGGTGCTCTTGTGATGTTAAGCTTATTACCCATCTCGAGCTAGTGAAAATAGCTTAGCTTTTACTGCATGCATGATCACATGACACAGTTGGAAGACAATAAAATGGGTACAATGTGTAGAATGCACAAAATATAAAGCTTGCCCTAACTTTAAATAGAATAATCATTATGTGATTTCCATGTGTTATAGTGTTAATTGTAAAATGAAAAATGAGATTTGTAGCATTGGTAATGAAATGAATAGCTGAACAGACTGTAGCTGCGGTGGTGGGTTGTGGGGGATGGATATTGCAGAACCACAATACGAGATTATGAACATTTGTATCAAGGTTTCAGTCTTGGTTTCAGAACCATTACACCACTAATTACACAATGATTCTGGGAGCTTCTGTGAGAGTGAATATTACAGTTTACTCTGCGTGTGTGAATTACAGTGTTTGTGGGAGTTTCTCTGAGAGTGTAGGCCTATATTTCAGTTTTCTCTGTGTATATTACAGCATTTCTGAGAGTTTCCGTGAGAGTGTATATTATAGTTTTCTTTGCGTGTATTACAGTGTTTAAAGGAGCATTTCTGTGACACTGTAAATATTACACTTTACTCTGTGCATGTGAATTGCAATATTTCTGGGAGTTTGCATTTGACTTCACACTCATTTACAGTTAGGCATGGTGGTTTTGCCAGCCCAGTTAATGTGTGGCCCTCTGTGCAGAGAAGTTTCTGCACTTTAGGGAATGTGCCTGGCCTGCTGTCTTCTTTCTGGGCATATGTGTCGCTGTGTTGCGGGTCGATGCGCTTTTTCCATGACAGAGTATTGCGTAATGCCGCTTGGTGGCGCGGACTGTCCAGCATCATGCAGTGTGTGAGTGTGGGTTTCAATCTGAACCCAGCC
The DNA here is from genome assembly GCA_026784285.1 of Stomatorhinus walkeri. NCBI lineage: Eukaryota > Metazoa > Chordata > Actinopteri > Osteoglossiformes > Mormyridae > Stomatorhinus > Stomatorhinus walkeri. Next base: position 14,345,261 of record JAODUD010000134.1, read on the forward strand.
CTCTCTCTGTCGGAGTGAGGGAATTGGGTAGGATGTACGTAGGACATCTACTCGATGATCCTTCTTAGACCTGCCCGTTTCAGCGGTAAAGCCAGGTTGTTCCCTGTATATTCTGGGGGGGTTCTGAACTTTACCTCATCATTTTGTATCTCCATCCACTGCTACTTCCCCCCACCTCCCTCTTCCCTCCCCCTCTCTCGGGAAGGTCAGAGAAGGTGAGACATGATGTCTTAACTCAGCAGCTCGGCTCCATTCTGGCTGAATGGATTGAATTAAACCTCCAATCTACTCACCCCCCCCCCCACCACTCACTTTGCTCCACTTATATTTCCTTCCTGCTCCTTTTCTCTTCAGTTCTAACATGCTCTAGTTCAGTGCTGTTTTTCTGTTCCTTAAGTGATGTGTAGAGAATCTGTGATCTATTTTCCAGTAAGCATTACACCTGTGCAGGCTGTAGTTATAGATTAATTACAGTACTGTCCAAGAAATATAAACAAAATGAACAGATCCGTATCTTTAAACTACACTAAAAATACCTTTCATGGCGTGCGTTTCAAGAAGCGTTGCCACAGATTTCCATAAGAATTTCAGAATTGACTGAAAAAAGAGCCTCATGTGGATTATAAGGGTTAATCTAAGCCTTGGGATACAAGCTGATGTATTTCACACAGGCGAGTATATTCTCATCCCTATAAACCTATGGGTGGGTAAATTCTCACTCGCATAAGTGCACAGACAGTCACGCACGAACGCACGGCCGGGTGTACGGTCACCCGCACGAACGCACGGCCGGGTGTACGGTCACCCGCACGAACGCACGGCCGGGTGTATTATCCTTCACATAAACACACAGATGGATGTATTGGCAATCACATTAATACAAGGGCAGGAATCACATCCATAGCTGCAGGTCATATTATCAAGGACAGGCACATAGACAGAGATGCAAAGGCTGAGGTGGTTACTCGCACATCCAGACAGACACGCCATGTGCCTTCCTCTTTTTAATTTCTTGTTTTTTAAGTTTATATTTCTTTAGAAACTCTGCAGACCTTGCAACAGTGAAACTGACTGGTTTCATTGCACTTTCCTCCAGTGCTTAATTGGAGCTCATAAAGGCCCCAATGACGTCGTACACACAATTCAGTCTTTAACTACAATAATGCACTATTAATTACTAAAACACACAGCAGTGCTGTATTTTCATTTGACTCCTGTTAGTTACATCAAACTTCATCTGTGTTGCACTTTTCTTGCTTCTTGTTGCGGTTCTTCTCATTACCATTAACATCCACAAACACAGCTCCTCTCCTCGCTGTCTGGTATAAGTACGCTTACAGTGGCGAAATCACCTAATGACTCATTTCTCAGAATGTATCCCTGTTGTTAAGCAACGCATAACCGTAGTGATTCTGGCAAGTGAAACTACACTGTATGTACATTATTTCTACTTTATATAGACTGTGTGTTTATTGTACCTATCCTGCATTTGCTATAGGTGTCAGTGTTATTTTAAGTTTTATGTATTATTTGGAATGATGTGGTAGTTTTTTTTTGGTCTGGGAATGCTAAAAATAATTAATATATAAATTAACGGTAATTACTTTTTAAC
>JAODUD010000134.1:14351397-14363591 GCA_026784285.1 Stomatorhinus walkeri
GTGTGTCACAGGAGAGCAAGATGGGATATCCAACGAAACATTCCAGTGTAGCTGTACTGGTACTTGTGCTAAAGGCAAATAAAAGCATTGTTTCAGCTGCTGACAAACATCTATAGGCAGTACAGGCTGGCTCAGGGACTGGGACTGGGACTGGGACTTGTGTGTGTGTGTGTGTGCGTGTGTCACAGGAGAGCAAGATGGGATATCCAACGAAACATTCCAGTGTAGCTGTACTGGTACTTGTGCTAAAGGCAAATAAAAGCATTGTTTCAGCTGCTGACAAACATCTATAGGCAGTACAGGCTGGCTCAGGGACTGGGACTGGGACTGGGACTGGGACTTGGAACATGTTAAATCTGCCCATGCAGGTTTACTTTGAAGGTTTGAAGGTTCTCTGTCTTTGCGTGACTCTTAATATTTATTATATCGAGATAAGATAAAACCTTACTTATCTCTTGGCAAATTAGGCATATCTCTCACTGTATGGGATTAAACAACAGAGCTTCAAGATACCAAAAATAAAGAATACAGTAAAATACAAGAAATACGGAATCAGTAGTACATGGATGACTATTAAAGGGTTAGATTTTTACTAGTCTCTAGTGTTTTGGTAATGCCATGCTACACTTGTTTGTTTTCCTTATGACCCCTCGTATCCACCCTGCCCCCACACTTCCGCCCCCCACCCATGCAGGTTGCACATCGGGAAGGGGGTGCAGCTGGAATGCCGGGGGGAAGGCGACGTGTGGATGCGCTGCCTGAGCGATCACGCCGTCTTCGTGCAGAGTTACTACCTAGACCGCGAGGCAGGGAGGGCGCCCGGCGACGCTGTGCACAAGATCTACCCGGGGGCCTACATCAAGGTCAGAGGTCATGGGGGGTAGGGCGTCTGGGGCGGGGCCAGCGTCTCGCTGCTACAAGGCTTTGCTTTCTCCTACTTCGAGGTTTAACTATATAGTTCTGAATATATTTAGTTATAGCTTCTGTTAAAGCAATCCAAAGGGCTTTGCCTAATCTTCCCTTAATAGTCTTGAAAGTCATTTCTGCCATTGAGAGGATTTTTAAGACGAAAGAAGAATGTGGTTGGTCTGAAGATGTCGTCAAACAATGGAACCCTTCAGTCTTTGCTTAGTGACTGAAAGTATGGTCTGGATTAAACGTATGTGCTTTTTAGATACCTTTTTTCTTCAGTTTATTTAGTAAGGTTTTTTTTTAAATCCCTTTCTTATCCTCTACGATCTACAGTTCATTGTTCAAAGGAAAGAATGTTAAAAGGTGTAACACTTTGTCTAATACTCGATTTAGTATATTTTTAATCTGGTTCAGTTGCCGTGGATCTAAATGGTACTGCCTTTGAACGACTGCTTCCCTGTTTGATACTACATAAGATTTGGTGAAATGTGCTGTTTAAGGAAAGCCTGCAGCAAAAGCTTCGCACAGGAAGCCGAGGCGCAGATGGGGCAGACGTCTCACTAGTGCCTTCTGGTGGCAGTTCTGGCATATTGCGGGGACTTTCTGATTTCAGCCAAATGCCATGTAGAAATACGACCCCCCCCCCTCCCCCAACATAAGAATGAACTAGATGTTAGTCTTAATAAAGTCGTGACTAAAGTAAGTATTTTTTTACGAGTCAGAAGTTTTCATGAGGATAGAAACCAAATTTAATTTTATTATTTTTTAATTGCCGGCATCGTTCTGCCCGCCTCAGACTTAAGGGTCCATGGAGTGTGTGAGAGATGGAGCACATGAGATGGCAAACGAGAGGAAGGTGGGGGGGGGGGGGGAAGCGGAGGACCGGTGAGGAGGTCGGGGTGAGAGCAGGCAAGCGCGACGACGGCGACGCTGATGACTCCTCCTTCCCCCGCGCAGGTGTTTGACCTCAGGCAGTGCCACAGGCAGATGCACCAGCAGGCCGCCACGGCCCAGGCGGCGGCGGCGGCTCAGGCAGCCGCGGTGGCCGGCAACATCCCCGGGCCGGGGAGCGTGGGGGGCATCGCCCCCGCCGTCAGTGAGTAACGCGTTGGCGGAGCCACCGTCCGGCAGGGCAGCACGTCTTGGCCGCCTGTCTGTCAGCCTGATCGCCGCCCCCCCCCCCCATGCTCGGGGGGACGGCACAGAAGGCCGCATGAGTCAGACCCATATCCCGCCAGGAGGGACAGCAGTACTGATCACACGTTTCATCTCGGCCTTTTCCAGAAAAGACAGTGCAGACTGAACCCCTGAACTCTTTAAAACCTGCATTTCGTCCGTGTTCTGTTTTCTGTCTCTGTCTCATATCTGTGTCATCCTTATACGTCTTATTTTCATATATTTATATAATATTTATTACTTATTCTGCGCTTCGACCAGCAGAAACAATATTTCAGCTGAGTATCCGCACATCGTATATCAGAGACTTACTGTAAGACACTTTGTTTCGCCTGTGCACTTTAGGAGCCTCATCTTCGCCTCTGCTCCATCTCCTCTTCCTCAGGTCTGTCTGCGGCGGCGGGCATCGGGGTGGACGACCTGCGCAGGCTGTGCATCCTACGCCTGAGCTTCGTGAAGGGCTGGGGTCCGGACTACCCCAGGCAGAGCATCAAGCACACTCCCTGCTGGGTAGAGGTGCACCTACACCGGGCCCTTCAGCTGCTGGACGAGGTGTTGCACACCATGCCCCTGGCCGATCCAGGGCCAGCCAACTGAGGGGCGGGTGGGGGGCAGCCGCGCCAGTCCCCTCCGGAACATCGCACACGCCCACAGGAGAAGATCACTCACTGAGCAGATCATAATGAGGTTCAGTTACACAGGAAAAAGCCCCCATCTCCTTTGTCCCAGGACCAACATGGCTGCCTGCATCCACGGCGTGATCGGATGCTGAATAGAAAATCACCACTGCCCTTTTTTTTCCTCACTACATTTGGAGGCTCTGAGATAAACTCTTAATCCTTGGGACTGATGCTCAGTGACGCTCCCAAATCTTCATCTGCTCCCTGCTCATAAGAATCTCGACAACCAAAACCAAGGGATGGTTACAGCACCAAATTCATACCAACTAACCGTGTCAGCACTTCCGGCTGAGCTGTCGAACTGCTTCGCGTTTTGCTGTTATTGCTTTGAGTGTAAAACGTCACTTTTATCGAAACTAGCTTTATTTCCTGGGATTCTTCTCTTCTTTCTTGAGCTAACGTTTTCTTCCTTTTACAAAATGCACCAAAACTTACCAACAGTGAAAGCCAAAAACAAATGAAAAAAGTTAGTGGTATAGATATTAGTGATTGTACTTTACGGTTTTTAACCGCTTGCCAAAACAGCGTAACTCACCAAAGTCAAGATACAGTACCTCAGACCAAGTTAAAACCGCTGCTTCTTAATCCAAAAACTACAGATGAATGGTGTATAAATCGTCTCTTGTCCCTGGTCTGTTGAACCTTTGGTCTTCTTTGAAGAAAGCATGGTCTCTTGCACACTTCTTCAGTGTGTTACCTCTTGAGTTCCTCCAGTAGGAATTCGGTAAAAATTCGGATGCATAAATCAATAAATTTCATTTTATATGCCCCTGAGCAGGGATGACTGCTTAAAGGAAAAAGTATATATGTACAGTGCAAATAGTGGTTAAATTTCGCTTATACATGAATGTGAGAGCTAACTGTTGGTCCAGAGTTACAGTTTGTACAGATCTGTTTTCCGTGCCTGGCTAAGAAGGAGGTGTAACGCCCGCGTTGCGTTGCAGCTCCCGCCGATCTCTTCGTTAAGATGAATGGCTCCGATTTCAGAGCCGGTTTGGGTCTGCGGGTCCTGTTACCGGTGTGGCAGGCACATGAAACCAATATGACCAACAGCGCAATAATATTCGAGCGGACCCCCAGAGGAAGATCAGCCCTGTGATTTCAGTCTGAGTCACGCGGTAGGTCTGTGTCCGCGAACCGCAAGCCGTCGGTCGGGTTGCGCGGTTGTGTCGTTTCTAAACGCCAGCTAGCACGGGTCACCCGGGTGGATGCGGTCTCAGGTGAGAGATGATCAGTGAATCTTAATCCAAGAAACGGGTGACTCGTGTGGTCACCATCAGCTTCGGATTGTCAGATTTTTTTTTCTCCAAATCTGTAATAGGTTCGTGCCTTTAGTACAAATTTCATTATTTTGAACCCCTCACTACATTAGGAAATGTATCCCATCTTATCCCTGTTTTTAAATGTATTGCACTGACTATTTTGTGGAAGCAACCTACAGACTGTATAGTTAGTAAATGGGAAATGTACAGAAAAACTTTTATGTATGTGCAAACAATTTGCCGAATAGGCTCATGCAGTAATGGACTACAGTACCAGTATGTGTAGTAAGATTAACAGCTTGTGAATCTTTAAAGTGCTATATGCAGCCACAGATTCTATATATTTTGAGTATTTTGTTTTTATTCAGTATTACAATAGACTCTGGTAAAAACATAAACACTATGTTTCATTGCTAACAGCTTGTGCAGACATGCATACTAAAATAATGTTTAAATTTTTTATACATTTTTATTTTTAATAGTGGCTTAGATGTGGTTGGTACTGAAATACTGATTATGTGCATTTAATTACTGTGGTAAAATGTGCCCCAAAACATTGTAAAGAAAAAATAATGCGATAACTCTACACTATAGTATGCAGTTGTGTGTTATATTAAAGAGTTTTATTTATTGTGAATAACTGTTTGCCTCAGTAGGGTACCATCAGTTCCCATATGAATTTGATACTGTCATGCTATGGTAGCTAATCTGAAATGTATTTTTTTATTATAGTATCTGGTTTTAAAATTTACAATAAGAGTATTATTTCATTGAAATGCTTTGCGATATATAAGTGAGACTCGCTCATCTTTGAAGTTACATTTGTGGCTTATCTGCCTAAGGCCTGTTTCAGTTACTTTAAAAAATATATAACAATCTATAATCAAGTGTGAATCAATTCAATTTGGCTTTACGATTTTTTTTGTTATTATTGTTATAGTTAAATATTGTAAAAATGCTGCTCTTAGTGTTTACTGTACACCAAAGTCAATTAAAAGTACTAGGAAAAACTTTTGATATAAGCTGTAATGATCTGATTTCACTACTGCAGAGAAAGGAATTGAGTGTTTGGTGTGTGCGTGGGGTATCTACAAGCGATTGATTTATCTATACTTGAATATGGATCATAATTTTTCAAACCAGATGACACTGTAATATTAATGGCCTACATAAAAGTCGTGGAAATTTTACTTGGTGTTTTACATACACAAAGTTAACTTTTGTAGTAGTTAAAAAGAAGAAGACGGTTTGAAAACGCGATTACACAACATTTTCCAAAAATCTCTCCTATATCGAGTCAGTAGAGTGACAATATTATCATGCTTATATATTGAAAAACAAAGTGTAATCATATATTTATAACTATAGGTGGTTTCGTGGGTCACATGCTGGTTTCACTTCTGACAGGCTGAAGACTTGGATGGTTTTTGTGTCAAGTGTCTTTGTGGGTGTATATTTGTTTGTTTCCAGTGGTGGACTGGAATCCGCTTCTCCGTTTTCCTCTCATCGCTAGTCTGCCCACCACCTTTCACGGTATAAATAATGAATAATCATCCTTTGCGCATTGATAATTATTATTTTTTCGAGGGAATCAAACGTTAATGGGCATGGTAGACAATTATGCATTAAGACTTGTATGGCAATTGTTAAAGAGACCAAGAGTCTTCATATACGAATACATGTGCAGGAGCGTGAGCTGGCTAGTTAACGAGCTTCTGGGCTCCGAGGCCTGTCATTTGTTTATGTTCAGCGAGTAAAACGTATAACCTGAACTCAATTTTGATGACTGGTACTTTTCATGACCTCCTAACCAACAGCTGTCGGCCAAGAGCTTTCAATAGACCGCAATGCCCAACGTGGACCTGGACCTTACGGCCCCCTGATCTTGGGCCATCGGCGGCTCTCTTGCAGGGCGTGGCCGCCTTTGTGATAGCCGGAAGGTGGGCCCTGCCGCCCTGATTGACGTGCTCGTCTTGCCGGAGGGGGCGTCGCTGCGCTTAATTCAGCGAACGTGCTCCGGACTCTGGGCGTATCCAAGCCGGCAAATGAGCATGTGGGCGTAGCCTGACTCCCTCCCAGTACCAGTGCCGTGCTGCAGCCGCATCCTAGATTGAGCATCCCTGGCTTGGAGCTAGAGGGAGCACCATCACATCCTTCGGAGCCACAGTACCGTTACCGGTGCCTCTCAGCTCGGAGAAAGGCAGCGAAACGCCAGAAGCCGCTTGGAGTAGCTTCATTCACACGGGTCCTAAGAACTATATAAAGATTTTTTGATTTAAAGATGAAATAAATACGTATATTTTCAATTTAATTTCTAACAGCATCACAACATTCGCAATCTCAAAATGGCTGAGATAACCAATTTGAGACCGACGTATGGTAAGTAGCAAACTAACTCTCTGATACCGTCTCTAAATCTGCGCTGTATAATATGTATCGGGCGGTGTATGGCTACCGTTATGAATGAAGGTTTTCAGATCGGCTGGAGGTTAGATATTCCCCTGGCATTTCGAGCAGGAAAGGCACCCAAAAACTGCAAGCCACGTGATGCCATGTCCATTATGTGTTTCTAATAGCAGGCAACTGGGTTTATCAAAACACTAAATGAGTGAATAATATATCCGTGATCAGGTCGGGGATTTTAAATTATCGGATTTTCCTTCTCCGTTTCATTTAACCCAATGTAAACTCATAATTACCATTTGGATCGATGTCGCCAGGCTAAAAAACTGAATGTAGAAAATCTCGGTTTGAGCAATTTGGCAAAAAAATAAATAAACCACACTGAACACATTAATAATCGAGTGGATATTTAAATTATGAAAGGTGAAATAGCATTAAAATATGTACTGTTCTTCCTTCCCGTTCTATTTAGGCTACTTGTTTATCAGTGTTTATAATCTATCGTAGGGGATCTTTATAGTAACTCTTACCAATTGTAACTATGTTACACCTTAAAAAATTGAAAATAATATATTTAATAGTTAAGTGTTTCGTGAAGTATAATTTTTCCCTATTTTACAGCTTTTTCATGTGTCAGGTCGCGGCCACTTGCTTCGTCATTTGCGCCCTGGGAGGGTGTGGGAGAAAATATTGACGTATTTGCCCGTTTCTGTGGGGTGGGGGGCGGCGGTGAACGCAATAGGATGCGTTTTAGATTTTGACTAATTAAGTTGACGAATGCTTTTAAATGAGCAATTTAGATCTGAAACCGAGAAGCCGTATAAGCTGCACACTGTGACCCCCCACTGCTAGTTGTACGTGTGCAATGCTTTGGGTGACGTTATGTCTATTCCTGGTCAGGCATCGCCAATCTCCGCTCATCTATTGTTTTTTGTTAAGACACAGAAACCTCGTACATTCGCATATTTTTCATCTTATATATGCATCGACCTCAGGTCGATTTCTATGTATATTGTTAATTTCTAGCCGCTTAAGTGCGTGCTCTATGTGGCAGAGCACACTGATAACAAAATGGAGTAATAGTACAGTGTTTTTACAAAGTGATGTGGTGTTTCTCGGTATTGGGCAATTCACGCAAGCTGGTTGGATAGACGAGGGCAGTGAATTGTCTTACGCACAGCGATGAGGGCTTTTAACAGAGATGCTCAGTAGGTTTAACACTTAAGGAAGAAATGGCTTAAGTGTCAAATGCGCAAGAAATGAAAACTGGGCCCTTTGGTGTTAATAGTGCTGTATATATTTCCTGGACTCTCTGCTGTGTGGAATCCTTTTATAATATGGGCTGTAATCAGAATGGACACTGGTCTTACTTGTGCTATTAGGGTGTTATACCCACCACAACGTATGAGGATATTTGTGGGAAAAAATAATGGTAACACCTTATTTAAGGGGTCAGGTTCTTTATACAGTCCAACATCTGAAACATGTTAGGCTGCGATAGCTGCCATTTTCTTCAGTTTGATGCACAATTGGAAGGTATGGGTGCGGTTTATAACAATCCTATCAATTACTCTGGTAATTATCCGTCTAACAGCTGCTTATCTAGAGCAGAGCGCAGCAAACGACATGAGGCAGGGGAACACCCTGGGTGGGACGCCAGTCCCTAACAGGGTGCACGCACACGCAATCATACGTCTCTGCTAATGTAGAGACGCCAATTCATCTAATTCAGTCACCCACGGTGCCACCCACTAGTAATTATCACATCATTTATTTAATAAACGGTGATAAGTACTGATTACTGATTATTGATTGAATTTTATTGTACCTATTGTGTGCATTCTATTCTATTCTATTCTATTCTATTGTGTTGTGTGCGATGAAACATTCTTGATGAAACTTCTTTTTGAACGTAGTAGTCCGCTGGCACCCCCCCCTCGGTGTTTCCCAGCCTCATGTCCTTCCTAACACAAGTTCCAGGCTCCCTGCGACCCTACATTTGAGTCGGTCTGCGTGTAATTTAAACACTCGATATAACAGATGTCGGGAAGAACTCCTTGCAGTGCGGGTGGTGTCCAGAGGGACCGTTTAGGCTCTGTGAATCGCTATCACAGCTTCCATGTTGCCAGAATTTATCTCCTTATCCAAAAATACATTTTTTAGCGACAAAATTTATCTGAAGTCGGCTGCCTGGTGAATCGTTCGGGGGGCGATTCGTTTGACTAGGTTACAGAATCAGCGTCAGAAGAGCGCTGTCTTGGTTGGGTCCAGCAATCTATAAGCACCGTGTCCTGACCTCTGTGTATCTGTGTGGTCTGGTTAGATGGCAAAAAGCTGCACTGTGGTATTATGTTATGTCCCTAATGTGAACTGTAAATCACAGGCAGTTATTTTGGTTATGCTACGGCATTAAAGGTCATTCGCCTGTATTGTGGCCGGCAATAGGGCTCACTGAGGGTTTTCACAGAGGCCCTGGTGCTCTCTTTTAATGGATTTTTTTGTTCAGGCGTGGAAAGATCATTAATCTCGGGGAGCGTCGGGCTGCCAGCTGACCCGGCTCTTACCTGGGGTGCTTCTTTCTGGACACACTGCGGTAATGACTGGTCGTACAGTGGGGAGCAAGCTGAGGGAGAGGCTGGGGACAGTGCTTCATAACGCAGTGTCCTCAAACAGCCCTTCGCTGCCATGTCGTCTTGTAAACAGAGCTCTCTGCTGAGGCCACACACTGAAAGCCCCATCACAAAGGGAGTGGAAAAGATAGGGATCTCCTTAAAACATTAAAGGCTTGGTCACTTGGTCAGCGTGTTAGGGGACAGGAGTGCTGTTTATGGTTGGCATTTTTTTGCTGTAATAATTATTCATAAAGGCACATAATAAAGCATAGGGTTAGGGCTGTTATGCAGGATGTGAATGATGTCTGAAATCGATAGCCATTTTGTTCATGAAAATATAAAAATATAAGCATCATATTCTAGTGGTGCTGAGCAATGGCCTTCCTCCAGGCGGCTGTGGGGGAATTTTCCCACACTAGCTGTGGATTTTATGCTTCTTGACTGTTTCTGGAGGGTGAGCTGCTTTGTAATTACTTGTAATTACTTGTTGCATTATGGGGGAATGCAGTGTGACTGATTGACGGGTGAATTTAAGGTGTTGAAGCTGTGTTCATCCGTATTGAGCCGATCAGCTTTCCTCTCCCGTTCAAACAAAACCACCGTCACACATTTTCTTGTGCGTCATTCCCTGGCGGAGCGTGGGAGCTGAACATGTACTCGGCTGAAAAAAAGACGGAAATGACTTTAAAAAACAGAAACTTGTGCTCAGTGCTCAGGAGTGCGAAATGCACGGGTGCAGCCTATGTTTTCTCTGTATTGCGACAATTGCTGATTAAAGATAAACATGCAAAAATGCTGTTAGCAGAAGCAGTCTAACAGCTAATAAAGTGAATTCTAATTCTCAATCAGTTAAAAACCCATCAGAATTTCAGTTGTATGTGTATTAATTGTACTCTAAAGAGGAATTCCAGTTACAATTTTTTTATAACGCTCAGCTGTGCAGCCGTCGTAGCACCGTTCCAGAAAAGCACCAGATATTTTATGTCGCAAATAATCATGTTAGCAATATTCACTGTCCTTACTGGTGCTCCAGAAATATTTACTGGCTTTATAATATGTGATAACACAAAGAATGTAATGCTTGTGCTGGACATAACCTTACCAGATACTTTTCAGACACACTTCTTAATAATGCTTATATACAGTTACTGCAGAAAGAGAAATAAAAAGGAATAATATTATTCAGTGTTAAATCACATTTAGTATTTTTTTGTCTGTACGCTAAGTAATAAGTACAGCTTTGAAAATAATTATTTGCAGTTGAACGGCTTATGGATCCTGCTGTTTATTATTTATGATGGATTTTAATTGCATTTAATTTAGCATTCGTAATTCTGGCCCTCGCTTCCTGCGCCCTGGGTCATTCCCCGGTACGCTGACGTGTGGGGGGGCCTCAGGTGGCTATTGATATTCAGCAGTAAATCCCACGAGTGTTTGGACAGATGAGCCTCCATCCCTAACCTCTGCGTACCTTAAGACGCTGGCGCCCGCTTTCGCGCAGCACTGGGGCACCGCCCGGATTCCCATGGAAATCCCACCTCTGAAAACTCTCTGCTACTGAGCCCCCCCACCCCCCCCCGTCCTGCATCCATGCATCTGCATAATCGGCACAGTCCACCTCCCCCGCTTGTACGACATGCCTTCAGCTCACTGTCCCCGAGGTAGGGGTGTGGGGGGGGGGAATCTGAAGAGGTCGCCTTTGTTGTGCGACGCCCGTGAGAATTGGGTGGGGCTTGAAAATGCTTCCTGCACGTCAGTGTATACGAGCGCCCCCCCCCCCCCCCAGATCCTCTTAGGACAGTGACCGGCGACTGATGCATTCACTGTGCGCCATATATGATGTGGCTGATTTATACGGCGTGATGTCTGTGAGGCTGAAGTGAGACGCTTCTCAGACGGTTGGCTCGCTGTAGATGCTGAGGAAACACTAAAGACATGCAGGCGGTAGCTGAAGGGGCTTTAGCCTCCAGGGGGGGTTTCTGACTTGCGGCACTTGATGCATAATTATATGTATATTTTACTCAGTGTTGGCTTCAGTGATTAATTTCTTTTATTTCATGGAGGAGGTAGTAGAGGAGACAGATATTGATGATAGACAGACAGACGGATGGATGGATGATGGATGAATAGATAGATAGATAGATAGATAGATATAAGAGCAGTCTGGATAACAAAGTGTTGTTGTTATATTATAAGGTAAGAATTGAAAAATTCCTTGCAGCACTTTACTGTGGGTGTTTCCTCGTGTGACGCACCGGCAGGGTGTGGATTTCTCTCTCCAAGCCTGTATCCAGTTTTAGCAGGTTTAACGTCGCCGGCTGTGTGTTTGGGTGAGCGGAGAGAGACTGAGCGTAACGGCCCGGACCTGGTGGCTGAGCTGGTCAGTTAGTTTAAGTTAGAGATCGAGTTGCTTCAGTTCCCCATCTCGGGATCCCAGGGGTGCCAGTAAAATCGACCCCATTTTGCACTTTGATCCCTGTGCCCTGAGGATTATTTATCTGATTAGTAAAGCTGAGTTTTTCCACGCTAAGCAATTTTGTGTCATTATCTGAGTCTATAAACAAGATTTTCCAGTCTATCCTTGATGACTTTTTCGTCATAGATTTTATTTATTGCACTTTGCCGGCGGTGAAAGCAGCGAATATGTGAAGCAAGCCTGGTCACTTAACTGGCACAGGGGGGAGGAGGATCGGCCCGCATTGGCCGAACACAGGGGCCTCTTGGGACGTCCGGAGCTAAATGGAGCTGCTGGCTTTGATTCCTCTCCAAAGCGTGACATCAGCCGATGGGAATGAGTGCCAAGGGTGCCGGTAGCCAATGAGAGAATGGAAGGGTGGGGGCTTTGTGTACACAAAGAGAGACAAACAGAGGAATAAAGGGAGAGGGGTAATGCCACAGAGTGGGGGTGGACTGAAGGAGGAGAAAAGGGAGGAGAATAGGAGATCTTGAAAAAAGAAAATGTTGGATTAGCTGTAAAATATCCTTAGGATGGATAATACAGTCTCAGAGAGCCCTTCACCATCCGCTAGTCTCCCTAAATCCTTTCTGCTCCCATCCTCCTAGTACTTCTCCCGCTGGTGGTCTTTGACGAGTCACGCCAGCTTCCTCGCAGTTGCTCCTTTAGGGGCCGGGTCACGTCTTCATTGCTG